>JAPYZO010000674.1:0-26840 GCA_030522905.1 Torymus flavipes | reverse complement strand
AGCGCTCCCCCGCACCCGCCCCCCCCAATTCAACACTCCACCCCGACAGAGAGAGAAAAAAAAAAAAGAGAGAGAGAGAGAGAGAGAGAGAGAGAGAGACCGAACGTCGACATGCAGCTGGCGCGTGCTGCTGCCAAAAGGTGCGATCGCTCGAGAGAGAGAGGTATATAATATATAAGGACCACACCGGAGCACTGATTTTCCTATTGTGAGGAGTGGTGTATAGGGGGGAAGTATGTGGAGGGACACGAATGAGCGGGACGGGAGTAGCGTGAAATCAATGCGGCGCCGTGCAAAGGGTGAAAGTTTACGCTGAGGAATGCCGGCCGCGGGTCGTTCGTTCTTACGTCTTTATTGTAAGGCAACCGTTGAAATGTGTACAGCGTGTATTCGTGAATCTCAATAGGTGATTGGCCTTGTAATTTAATGTAGACTGGAAAGACGTGGTTTTTGATAATCAAACTGATATATAGATTAAAAGATGAACTATATCGTATAAAATAACTATTTGACCCTCTTCGATCCACTATATGTAACATAACACATACGTTGTACACACCGTAACACATTATTCAACCTCTCTCCCCCTCTCTCTCTCTCTCTCTCTCTCTCTCTCTCTCTCTCTTTCTCTCGGGAAAAACGAAAAATGCCACACCGCCTCCTTTATATCGCGCCGAGATAACGAGCGCGCCATTAATCGCGTACTACGTAACGGGGGTCGACCATACATTCGACAAAAAAACCTCAGACACATACACACACTTGAGAAAAAGAAATCACTCGCGGCGATGTACAGCAGCAGCAGCAGCAGGAGCCCGCCCCAGCGCTGGCACGTCGTCGAGTAAATTAGCGCGTGCGCGCGCGCGCCGTGTGTCGGCTCTTCGGCTAAATTAATTACCCCCGATAGTAATTGCGCTGGTGCCCGCCGCCGAACGGTGCCACCGTGCGCGCGAGTTTCTGCTGCCCGCCGATTTTTTGCCCGCGCGCGTCAGGCGAGATGCTGCTGTCGTGTTAAGGATGATTGCAGGACGATTTTATGTCTAGGTGGCTATGTGAAATGCGTTTGTGTACATATATATATATATAGAAAGAGAGAGAGAGAGAGAGAGAGAGAGAGAGAGAGCGAGTGAAAAGGTGGATGTTGAAATGGTTAATTCGGTTCCTCTTTATTTATAATTCCTATATTTATACATATTTAAATAAAAAGTCATTTAGGTTCCAATATCGAAAGTTTATATTACATACAAAAACGATAAATCTGTGAAACAATAAGTTATTATAGCTCAGCTGCGCATATATAACTTCACAAGTATTTAAATAAATTCTTTCACCACTGAAAAAGTTGCGCAAGATACCTATATATAATACCATTGCGAAAAAGTGCAGTGCACACGCGTACGAGTTACTCACGTTCATTGTGACGTCCCTTTACGAGCTTGTAATTGGCACTTCCATCGCTTGTCATTGCAGGCGTCCACTGACTGACGTCTCGATGCAAAAACGACGGCATCACGACACATCCGTGCGCGCGCGAGATGAGCGACGACGATCGCTTCCCTTTTCCACTTCTTTGCGGCGGCCGGCGGTTCGCAGAACTCGAGGCCCCGTGATTGTTAGGCGGCCACAATTATCCGAGATACGTCGTTCGATTAAATAAAGTCTTATAAGCGATCGATTACGCGATAATGGATCCGCCGCGCGAACGGGAAGAGAGTGGACAAGTGTAGCGTTTAATAACTATTCGATGTTGGTAATATATTAGGATTAGGAGTGTGTTTATATATATGCACAATTAATTATTGTTAATGCTTCTTTTGTCGTTTTTAATTATGCAGTGAATTACATTATCTTATATACGCTTTAGTAATAACAAATCATAAAAAATGAAATGGCAGAAGCGTATATATTTCATCTAAGATTTTTTAATTTAAGAAACAAAAAATCGACACCGCCACCACTATATAACATTATTCAAATCTTCTGTTACGCATTTCTCATTCACAGCCGAAAGTCTACAAAACGCCGTACCATTCACACTCGCCATTGAACGGCTTTTAGCGCTCGGCGGTGCACTAGACACCTCAATCTCGCCGCACAATCTGCGCCTGCGCGCATGCGACAAATCTTCCTTACACACAGTCGAGAAAGAGATCCGCTCATATATAACGGCTCCTCTCTCTTCTCGCGCACAACATATACATCGCGTCCCTCATAATTTCCCTCTAAAGACGCGACAATGGCGGCGCGCGACAAAAGTCGCAACCCCTGCCGGGCGCGCACCTCAAAGTGGCCCGACCGGAAACAGCTCCTGCGGCGCTCGCGAACTGACGCCGCGCGCACGAGAGAGGACGAATCACCTGGCGACCGCACAGGTCGCGCAATGTTTGTCGGGGCGCTTGAGGTCTGATGGTCGCCTCTCTCTGTTCGGCTCTATTGTATATGCGAGGGTTGGCACGCGGCGGAGAGGTTTCGCTTTTCCGGATGCATAAGGAAAAAATTTAGCCGTTAGCGAGAGACGCGAGGAGGAGTGTTGTTTAGGCGGCGTGGAACGAAACGATTGGTACACGGGTGTTGTAGTGGATGGACGCGGTTTAATAAGGAGTGCGCTTATGTGGTTGGAGAATCAGTGCTTGCACACTTAAGTGAATGAAGTATTATTCGTATATGTTACACAACTTTTGCGATCTTTCTTCAGTGTATTGAAATAATGACGTTTCAAGTAGAAATATTGATTAATTGTTTTAAGCACTAAATTTTCTATAGTTTATAAATAAAATTAAAGCCATTATTTGAAACGTTTATTTAATTTTGTTTTTCTGTCGTTAATAAATTTCAACTGTTTTCTCTTTGTTAAAGACAAAAAGTGACTTCTCAAATATTCAACAGGTATATAATGTCTATTATTCTCGAATTTTCTTTGATAATAGAACAAAGAATAATCCTTCAGAATATACCTTACGTGTAAATCAATACACGCTTGTACAGAATTAGAAAGCACCGTATCATCGCGAAACAAATAGTTCGATCTCTCTCTCTCTCTTTCTCTCCAGCACTCGTCGCGAAAAAGACAAACGGCCATCCATCTTCCCGGCTAACTGTTAAAAGTCCGCTTCCAGCTAGTAACTGTCGCCGCGCGCTAATCATCGGCTCTCTCGACTAGGAAGCCGCGCATTTCGCACGATGATGCCCTTCGGATTGCGATATATATACGCACGCCCGTGCGGCTTTGTGCGTTGGTCTCATCTGCCCCGGTCGTCCGACAAGAAACAGAGCGTTTACCTGGAAGTCGCCAGAGGTGGTGGGCATCACCCCGCGGGGAAATGGAGAGCGAGAGAAGGGAGGTTAATTGGACCACACCGTTGCTGCTGCTGCTGCTGCTGTTGCAGTGTATACAGGAAATTGCCTTATTCGTTATTACGGCTCGACGACAGTGCAGTCGGTTCGTGTATACCGAGAGAGGTTTTTAGAAGCGGCTTTTGAAATGTGGTAAGCCGCGGTGTAATGTGCATGAACTACATTTCTATGATGAACTTTTCAATGTGGCTTTAAAATGTATTTTCATTGGGATGGAAAATTGTTTGATAAATTTAAAATCTTTTGTAAGTACAACTTAAGATACGTAAAAATATTTTATGTACATACGGGAAATCTTAATACAGCTAGCGTAGAATTACATAAAGTGCGATATAAAAATTCTTTACGGCGTTGAGTTGGAATTTTACAAAAAATTTAATAGAATAACTTGATGTAAAAGATGTCAAAAAAATTTAATTCACTAAAGATATTCCATGTGTATGGATTTGCGGAAACAACTGCTATAAGGATAGTAGCGATAACAACATCTTTTGCCCAAACTTTGTATGTCGGATCTTGGTCAACTTTTTTTAGCTCACCATTCAATAACATCTTTATAACCCCGCGTATCTTCATATAGGAAACCATAAAAAATATCCCTCCCAAAATAAACCTTCTATAATCACCCGCAATCCCCTTAAAACAAACGTCCCAATGCACCTTACTTCTCATCGAACCTCTCTCCCACGTCTACCCGATCCCCCCAAGCTTCCAAAAAAGAAAAACAAACCCGCTAATTCCGTTCTACCTCCGAAAAGAACTCCGAAATTACGGTAATATGGGACAATAGCTGGGACGTGCGCGCGTTCTTCTTCCCGCGAAAAAGCGCGCGTGTGGGTGTCACGCGCTGGCGCTAGTCCAAACGTTCGAGCGAGCTGTCGGTCGTCGTCCCGCAAATAGCCTTGGACGGATCGTCGTCGTCGGCGCGAGAGGATCGTGTGAGTTACAGCTGAGGCGGTTCTAAGTGTCAAAGGCTACGTGGTAGTGCGGCGGAGTGGTTTAGCAGTGGTTGAGGTGGAAGTGCATTGAAAGGTGCGGAAAGTTCGTTGGACTTAGTGAGGTTGACAGTGCGCGTGTAATATTGAGGAGATAAAGTGGTGTAGTGGTGACAGGAGAGCTGGAAACACCGAATCTTGAAGAAGTGGAAATGACTACCGAGCTAATCTGAAATTTTTTCGCTTATTTTTAGTTTGGTAATTTTGTTATTTTTTACTATTTGTGAAGAATTTCTGATAACGCTGAATAAAGATTTTATTTAAAGTTGAATTCTACAATTAAAAAAATCTTGATAAACATAGCATTCGCACACGTCATAAAATTCTTTTCTAATAAAAGTGAGAACTCCAGTGATAAATATCTCAGTAGAGCTTGTGTTTGAAATGTTAATCGAAGTAGAATAAACGGGAGATCAAGACGTTT
Organism: Torymus flavipes; assembly: GCA_030522905.1. Taxonomy (NCBI): domain Eukaryota; kingdom Metazoa; phylum Arthropoda; class Insecta; order Hymenoptera; family Torymidae; genus Torymus; species Torymus flavipes. Next base: position 22,067 of record JAPYZO010000674.1, on the reverse strand, counting down.
AAGAAACTTTCAAATTTTCAAGCTTGGAATTAGTCTTTTTGGATTATTATTTGAAAAGCGTTAAATTTAGCAGAACATTAAGAAGAATTTATTTCACTTTCCGAATCGGTTCGATTCATAGATTTAGTGGCAGCAATTAGCAATTTACAAATTCAGACGAGATTGAATTTGGTGACATCCGAGAAAAAAACAAGATTCTTTAAAAGATGAATATCATCAGTTGTGACAATGATTATAATGGAAGTTCGAGGGAAATGAAAAATTCCTCGCATGGAATATTACGACGCAAAGGTGAAAACCAAAATCCGTACGAAAGACGGGTAAGTTACGTGAAAACTTTTCCCTGAAAAAAGTTTTCTTCTTATTTTGGTGTTTTATCGCTTATAATTTTGGCAGGTTGCCTGTTCATATTATGCTAAACTGTGTTATTTCACGAGAAAATAAACAAAGCCTGCGCTTGAGTCAAGTGCCACTTGTTAGATGATCTATTTCGGTCGGATGTACACGAATAGGGGATCTGTTATTGGAAAGGAGATTAATTTTTAATTTTATAATAAATCGATAAAACGGTTAAATCCAAACCGAATTGTTTTCAACTAACTGTTAACTTTTATTTACTTTAAAGGAAAGCATTTAACTTGGATAAAATACATGGATTAATAGAAAATATTCAATTCAATTTTTGTAACAAATATATTTTATATTCTGTAATTAAAGTATTAAGTTGTAAGAAGCTATTTTAATTTATTTATTGTCAACTATGTAACCTCGCAACTAGATTAACACTTCTTGTAAAATTAAAATATTTACAATAAAAAGCAACCACTTGACCGCGGGTATATGTTACGCATCCAGACAAAATTTATTTGACAATTTACAAACACTCAAGCAGAACGATTTATCGCGCAAACATTATAGATATTTATACACCGAGAATTTTTCCAATTCCTGCTAAGAAAAGAAAATGCAAATAAAGCCGACATTCCAACAAAACGGTCTCTTCAATGACTCGGTAAATATTTTTTTTCATGAATTCAAAGTCTAAACTTTCACGCTTCAATAACAAAATCCTCATTGTTTTTCGAAATCTAAATTTGAAGCAAAACGAGCTGCTCTACACACAACTTGATACATTTAAACTCCGGTACAGGGAAAATCGCCTGTGTGCGCACGAAACTCACTGACCGCACGGCGGCGGCGGTGGCGGCTAAGACTTTCTCGCCGACGTAGTGGCGGCGTCGGACCGTACAATGCGCGCGCAATGTAAACCGCAGGCACCAAAAATAATCCTCGATTTTGATGTGTGTGTGTGTATGTGTACCGAGTGGGAGCGAGGGCGCGAGCGAGATGGAGGGAGAGAGAGGGAGAAAAATGCTCGATAGAAAAGCGCGCTCGACTGGAAAGTACATCCGTTTTTAGTTTACATCCGCGGATCGGCCAGCGGACTTTATACGACCGCAAAGTGTATAGTGGCGAGTTTTCGGTGTATACCTCGCGTGCTTGTGTGTGCGTTTCGTTGATGAAGATTGCAGCTGAGCAGCATGTGGGAGGACATGGTAATTGAACTGGTGCTTTGCGGCGTGATTGGTGTTGTACAGCTTTTCAATCAGTTTTGAGAGTTACTAGAATCATACGTTCTGTAACGTCATGTGCTGATCTGTATGATGGATTTACTAAACGTTAACCTTTAATTTTTAATATTTTATTTAGATGAATTTACTTTAAATTTAAACATTTCACTTAGTGGTTAACTCTCCACTTGATATTGACAATAGAATATTTGATTAAATAATCCATAATGTTTAAATTCGCCTTAAAACAATTAAATTAACAGTTCGCATTTACAAATGCAAAAACTTTACAAATTTCAATACTCTTAAGAATAAATTATGAAATTTTTAACGAACGATATATGTTAACTTAAATAACACGTTTAACCAACGTAAATATAGCATATTTCTTGCTTAACTTAATTTGTCCCCTTCATAAGGGAAATTACCAGATGTCTTATGGAATCTATAACACGACGTTTTTGATGGCTGGATCGATAGCGGCGATGTATTCGCCCAGCTTTCACTCCTCTATCTGTATGGAAAGAACAAAATAATTAGTAATCAAATTTATATTTATATTATAATAGTTCAAATCTATATAGCAGGATAAATTACACTTTGTGAGTTGGATATTTCCGTTGTAATCTTTAATTTTGAATAAGGTTCCACTTTTTTCAGCTGAAATAAAAATAATAATTAAATTTTGATTTAAAAAAAAAAACAAAATGAAAACTAAGTACTAAAATGCGTATACGTTATATTATACTTTAAAATAATTCAACTAGATTTATTAATTATTAATTTATCGGTTAATTTTTCAATTAATCGGTACAAGATGTACGTTAACCAGTCAGTATAGTTATTATATAAATCACTTATTTATTGCTTTACTTACAGCTCTGCTCGGAAAAATTTGCTTCTAGTTGTACCATTGGTTGATTGACAGATGCTTCTTCTGCTTTCAGCGAATCTTTAGAAAAATAATATTAAAGTGTTTAAATAAAATAAAACAACTCAATTATTCAACACAATAACAAAGTAAATTATAAAAAATGTACCGTTTGTAATAGCATCATTTAATTCTAATTCCACAGTATCCATCTTTGCAAGAAATTTCTAAACTAATACCAAAATTATTTCAAATTGATTTTATATTAGTCTTATTTCAACTGTATACCACTAATGTAAAATTGAACTATTCTCTTTTGATGCTACTAGCTTTTATTCTAGAGTATTGTTACATACAAGACAGTATACTCTGTTTATAAATAAACTTTGAATACAAACAGACGACCGATTCCAAATAATCCCGTTATAATTCGTACTAATAAATATAGACTCAAATAAAAATAAGCTATAATTGATAAAAGTTAACTTTTAAATTAACAATTGGATTAAAAATTACTAAAAGATTGATTCTTTTTCCAATTAATCTAGTCAGCTAAACATTACATAATTGCTATTAAAAATTTACTATTTTATAAAGTGAGATAATTTTCATACGTAACTAAAAATAAATACATTCAATCCGTCATGCACAATGTACACCTGTTCCTATACGGCCACGCATTTTTCCGATATCCGAAATACCGCGCGTCTTCGTGTCGTCGTCGCGGCCATTGAGCGACGCATCCGTTATAAACAAACGAATCAACACCGCACATACGTAAGAAGCGGTGGCGGCGTCTCGACCGAAGTCGCATGCACAATTACTGTCTCAAGGCCCTCTCTCTTTCTCTCTCTCTTTCTCTCTTTCTCTCTCGCCCGAGATCTGAAGAAAGTCGCGTCCCTTATACACTCCTTACGTATGCATGCGCCGGCGTAATTCAGCCGGCTACGTGTCGCGAGCCGCGCGAATTTCAACGAGCGTCGGGTTTGACGCCTGGGCGAAAAAACGCCATTTATAACGCGCGCGAAGGAAGAGTATATGTATATATGATGAGAGTATTTTATATGTGGGAGAGAGCAAGATCGTTCACCGGGAAGAGTAGATATTGTAGATGTTTTTTGTTTGTAGGACTCGTCGGTGCTGGATATGGAGGAGGAGGTAGAGAACATGCGACGGAGGCACAGGGTCAGGTGGAAGCAGCACCAGCAGGTCAAGGGGTCCGGGTTCAAAGTGTTCTTCAAGAGAGGTATAAGCATGGTTTTTTTGTGAAACTATGTAATCGTTAGGGTGCTCAAAATAGTGTTGTCGAAAATTGTTGTAGCAGATGAGTGATCTATTCAATTACAGATTCTTAGATAATACTATACCAATAAAACTAATTGTGTTATGCACGAAATTCACATTTTTAACAAAAGATAAATAAATAACGAAAATTGTATATAACAGCATAAGTATGCACTATATTTTAACGGTAATTTTTAATATTAGTATTTCACTTACAAAACAATCATATTCAACGACTTCCGGTTCTTTACAACCATTAGTTGCTCATTTTCTTATTGTGAAAAATCATCTTCCTTCGTGTGTTTTTTTTTGCCAAGTCCACAAAAAGTAATTGTGTTACTCATGATCCTGCAAATACGTGAAGTTAAGAGAAGATGTGAAATCCCCATCGTAAAAGATGAGTAAATTTTTGTAGAATTATTTTCTAAGTTAAAAATAACAATAGTTGGACTTCCGACACAAAGAATTATAGGCTTTACTGCCCTTGTATATTATTCGTGTGAATCATATTTTCATGCAGTGTCTGCGTGTCGCTTTCGTGATCAATATGCTGTAAGGAGTTTCTTTTATCATACTATAAACTATTTTTGATATTTCAAAAAACATTATACTCGCTGCATTTGTTTGTTTTCAATACAAAATTATACAATAATTACTATCTGTTGAATAGTGCGAAAATTATGTATAACAGACAACAATTTAGAACGAAACAGAATAATGAAAGTCTTATTTCATTTTACGCAAATAATTTCAGTAACAGCAATAACAAGAAATGTTTATTCTAGCTTGGAACAAACTGAGGCCTGGTTACAGCAGCAGCACAGCATCGGGATCATCAGTTAAGGACGACATTTATCACCGTAAGTTACATGTACAGATCTGTGATTTCTTCTTTATCGATAGCTAATATTGCTTAACCTTTTACGGAGATAACAGGAATCTACTTTAGCCACGCACGGTAATACCGCTGCTTGGTATAATTACAACGTTTTGTACCATTATAGTACAACATGTATATGAAATGAATTAATCTAAGAACATTTTATTTAGTGTTATTTAATTAAATAAATAGAACATTCATCTGGATGAAAATTTGTTATTAAAAGAACAGCAAAGATTTTCTCACCACAAGATGTCGTTAGTTTTCAGACTGATTCTTCTATTATTATAGCGAACTACATTATCAATTGCTTATAATTGAAACGTATAAATATTATATATAACATAAATAAGTTCATTATGTTTTTAAAATATGAATTTCTCTCCAATAATTGGTATCTCAGAAGCTACATATTACTAATATATCCGATAACTACTTATTTTTTTAATTATTTTTTCAAAAGAAACAATTTAAATTGTTCATTAGTATTCGTGATTAGATCTTCTTTTTATTTATTTTTCCACGTGCGAAGTGGAAAAATCCGCTATTTAAGAGCAGCATTACCATAGGTGCAGTATTTAAAGTACAGACTGAATTACACAGACACAAGCAGACACGGCGTGCGTGTTTGGGTGAATTATTGGAGCACTCGGAACTTCGCTAGAAAGTGCACTCGCCTTGCTCGTAGTCGCGAGACGAAGACAAAGTCCCATAGAGGTCGAAGAGCTCAAATAAAGAGAGTGAGTTTTTCTCTTGGTCGATCTATAGTGCAGATACTTCGTGTTTCATGTTGAAGTAACATACTTTATCAGGAATAGAAACATTATTTTTGCGATAGTATTTTAAATTATTTACATTAGTCTCGTAAATTTTCAGAAAAATTTTAATCTGGTATGAAATGGAATATTTTACATATCCTTTTTTCATTTCATGAAAATATTTTACGGGAATTCAAATTTAATATAGTTTGATTTTTTTCTAAATCTTTTTTTCCAATTGTATTTCTTGCAATTCGTCAGTTTTAGGATTTTACTTTTTCAATATTTTATTTGCCAAAGTTATTTGACCCTCCATTCCGGAAAATATTTTATTTCTCGTGTTTTGTTTCGCAACGAATTTACTGTTCCAGTGTTTTATTTTTTCAACAAATTCTTTTACTACTCTCCAGGAACTCATAGAATTTTATAGTACCCTGCAAATGAAAAAATTTTGAATATAAATTTTAATAGCGTCCTTATAATTCATGTGTCGACATTGGTAATTTGTTCAAACCTGAGGATTAATTTATTTTTCATGCTATATTAGAAAAAACATTATAACTCGTCCCTTTTGACTTTCATTACAGTTTGCTGCATGGAAATATCCATTTATCAAAATATAAATAGCGGTAGTTTTATGTATCCTCTACAATGATTAATGTGCATTAATTGAAAATCATTATTTACTTATCTATGTAATGCATAGGTATACCTTCTGATACTACACCCCTAGAATTTAAAAAATTGTTATATTTAACGATGTTCAATATTTTTGTAATCAAACTACTATTGATAGTACCAGAATATCCTCTCGATATTGTCGATATAATATTCCTAGACAATGCATTAACGTGTACCTGGAAGAGAGAGTGGCTTTCGCGCTCGCATCCGTCGACACTGTGCTAGTGCACCCTACAATTTGCGGTCAATGTTCAAGTTCCAACCACATCGGCAATTGCCATTGGGTCTGGGCAATTCTCCAGCAGACAATGCACGAATTTCAGCTATTCGGAATTTTATAGTCGGCGCGCTGTCGTTCCGTTTTAATCGTTATTATCGAGCGCTCGAGTGACTTTAATTATCGCGCTATAATTTTACCGAGGCGTGTATAGATCCGCAGATAAGTTATGGAGGATTAATGATCAATGTATGTCTAATCTAGTTTATTACGTCGGAAGATGATTTATCGTTCGTAACACTATAGATGGGTGCATGGGCGAACGTGGATAATTCTGGTGAGCTAAATATTTATAGATTTTTCAAAGTCCCTATAAACACAGTGAAATGAAACTAGTGTTTATTGGCGATTTTTCACTTGTTTTCTAATTTTAAAGTTTTGATGGTTTTTAATTATTATATAAGTTATTTTGTTAATAGCACTCTTGAAGTATAATAAATCAAACCAGATTTCTATATCTAATTATTTTCTTAACTAACATTTTTTATGCAACAAATTATTTTTTACTATTTTTAAATTTCATTTGAATTTTGTTAATCATGTATATTCAAGTATGAATTACCACAATTAGAAAAGATTCGACAACAAAATAAGAAGAATTCTTTCAACTCTATTCTCAAAATACACGCGGTAATATAAAAAGCGAGGTTATCTTCTCTAAAAATCCAACGAAGGAATTCACGTTTGATGAAAATTTGTATTTCCCTTGGTTAAGGCGCGTAGTTTTATTTTGCCTCGAAAAAACAAGCCAATTTCTTCACAGCGTAGCTGCAGAAGGACGATGCGCGCTCTCTCTCTCTCTCTCTCTCTCTCTCTCTCTCTCTCTCTCTCTCTCTCTCTCTCTCTCCCTCTCTCTCTTGCTCTCCTTTCGATTCATGCGATTCACCGCCGACCCTTTCGTTTTTACGAGCGCAGCTTACACCGACTTCTAAAATGGAGGAAAGTGAGCTTCCAACGCCTTGACGTATCCGCGCAAGAAGAGCTGCAGTTCCGGGTAGGAATTTTTTCGTTCCGCCGTGATAAGCTGATACATTAGCATTAAACGTGGATTTTATAAATACAACGGGGTCGGGATTTGAAAAGGTGATTTGCATGATAGAGATGTTTTTGTATGTTAGCTATAAAATTTAAACACAGTATTGGTTTTTCTCATCTACAATGTCTGAATTAGAAAAACTTTATATTCATCTAGGAAAAAATTTATTTAAATCTTGGTCACAGTGGTTTTAAATACTTTTGCTATGAATTTTTTTATTAAAAAAAGTACATGAATATAGGTACACAAAACTTCCAAATAATTATACATAAATCATCTTTTAAATTTTTTACTCACTTCACTCAATTTTCTATCCATACACGGAAAAAAAAGTTGGTGAGATTAAAAAAAAAGAAAATTGGCTACAGTACCAACTCGAATTGGTCCAAAATTATAGAACCAAACGAGATAGTGTAATAAACGTAATTAGTGAGAGGTAGTAGATAGTTGTTGTAACCATTTTATTGCTTATGATTTTGGTATAAACAAGTGATAGCAATAAATATTGAAAGTTAATAAGGGCAGTCGACATTAGTATCGGCTGTTTTTTTACTTTTGAAGTAAAAAGTAAGTTTAGCAATATGAAAATGATTATCGTGATTATATCACTATTGATAGTTAACGATAGGTTAGTATAAGTGTAACGATTTGAAAATTAATGGCGGAACTACTACTTGTTTGTTAATCTATCAATTTATTTTGGGTTTGCCTGCTTCAACTAACCGCTTAGTCAAGAGAACAAACCATTTTTTCCGTGTACCCTTCCAAACAACCGAAAAAGAATTCTGAAAAAGATTTTTGAAAAGCACCGAAAAATGTCAACCGCGAGTGCTTTTAGAAAAACCCTCTAGCGGAAGTAACGCTTCGAGTCGGCAGTAAACGTCGCGCATGTGGCCTTTTGAATTGTGCGCCACCGGGGCGCTCTTTCTTCGTCGTAGCAGTGGATAAAGTTTTATTTCGAGCCCACCAGCCCCACGAAGCAATGTCTCGCGATGAAGGATTCCCGAGGTATTCCACGGAGAAAATCTCGGGATTCACCGCTTTATTTTACGATTGGCTCGAGCGAAAGTCGCTGAGGAATTATACGACCGCGAATCGGTCGCGTGTATATGCGCAAATGTAGCGTTTGGTGGAAACAAGTGCGCGGTGGAAAAAAGAGTTCTTTCCTTTTTTTTGAAGGGAAGAATTGTGTTGCCATAATGGAAATGTCGATTTTTTAAAATTATATGTTTTGTACAAGTCTACACCCGCTCTCATGTTTTTGATAATTTTGATTATAGTAATATAAATTATATTTTCTATTATGATGTGAGCTTTAATTTAAAAATTCGATTTTTTTACCGTTATTTTCGTCTCCGTTTGATTTTATATAATGTTGCTACTTTTATATACACTGAGTTCATTTTTGTTTTAAATCGGCGTTTATATATCAATATCAGATTTTACCTATATTTACAATTATTATTTAATTCAAGTTCCGCATATGAAGTTAAAATATCTGTGTACAGTATGTATGGATGAAAAATTATTAATATATAATGTTATTAAATTGTAGGAAAATTCAAGCAAAGAAAAAGAAAACGATGAGACTGTTATGATCCCAGATTCAACAAATTCTCATTTGTCCATTAGCGACAGTGTCTTTTTACCTTGAACCTTTTTCGTCATTCTTCCGGAAAGACAAGCTTTCCTAGTTAGGGACGAATTCCTCGAGAAACTTTTAATAGTTTTGCTCTATATGTAAGCGGCAAAGTTATTGTCTCTACTTTATCAAGGACGACACTTGGACTAACACGTTTAATCCGTCCTCCTCCGTCGCATTCAACTCTGCGCAGCTGCTCGGTGTGTTTACTTTTTGACGGCAATTCCTTCAAACTTCGGGGCTGCTTTTGTAAGCTGAAGACTTAATAGGACTGTTCTGATCTTCGATGATCTTTCTTATGTGCTTCGTGAATCTCAACGTCTCTTTGCGTTTGACTTCTTCTTAATCAAATTGTTGAATTTTTCATCCGATACTTCACCGTTTTGCTTATACTCGCTAAACTCATTCCGCATCTACTTTCCTCTACGTGTAAGCTCTGGTACAAGTTGAGATTGATGTAGAATTGGCGTCGAAAATTCATTAGCATCGTACATTCAATAGACGTAAAATTCACCCTTCAATTTTTTGCATTATTAATATAGAATATTCAATTAACAAAAATTCTGCATGTTAAAATTTTATTTTACATTTGTCAACCTTTATTCAACTTTCAATCGAATGTATAGTTATAAAAACCCACTACACCTGCGTTTCGCTCATAGTCTTCCAACTCTAAATGCCCATTGTCTGGCGCCCCGTTCATCGTACCAATATTTAAGCTCGACCACCGTAATTGAAACCGAAAACGCGCGAAGTGTGCGTAGGGTTGCATCAGCGGTCAAGCCACGCGCGAAATGCCTCAGCAAACACAATGCTGCGGCGTTCAAAGACAATTTCTATATACCCAGAGAGAGTGAGAGCGGCGGCTAACGAAGTGGCATCAGTCCTTGCAGTGGTCGACCCTTTGACGTCGCAGCGACGATCGAGTGCTATATCAACGGCTCAGACGTATTCCCGACAGCCTAAGGTCAAAGAGCTTCGCGCGCATGCATATTCATTCAGCTAGGATAGCTTAGCTTGTGAGAGAGATAGCTTAGCTATGTGTATGTGAGAGAGAGAGAGAGAGAGCGAGAGAGCAAACAATGCCGACAGAGAACTGCTCTCGTTCGCGAGGCTCATTTATTTATAAACTGGAGAAGGATAGGTTTACTTGGATGGGAGTTGTTATCGCGGGGTGGCTACTGCTATACCAGGTTATCGCGCGCAACTTGATGCGGGAACTTTGAGGATTTTCGTTGGTATACAGGAGCGATTTTGGTGTGACGGGTTACACGTGTTGTCGAGATTAATTGGGAGCGGCGAGGTTGGAGGGGGGTGAAAGGTTTTGTTGATGGTCGAGATGGATCGCAGAGCGGAGGTCCCGGATGGTGATTGAAGCGCTGATTTATCGTCTTCGTATATCATATCATTTATCTGTTGAGATGATAAATATTTTTGTTTGTTGTTGTATTTTTTGTTTGTTTTTGAAATTTCATATAGTGTTATGTGAGGAGAGGGCAAAATGATGAAATAAGATGTGTAAATCTTGAAATTTTTAGATTGACCAAAACACGAACTGACAGTGTTAATAAGGCCATTTATAACCATTTGATAAAGCCTTACACTACGATAGGCAAAAGCTCTAACCGATAGATTTACAGACCAAGCGAGACGAAAAAAAAGAAGCAGCTGGACCCTCATCACTTAGGCGCCGATATCGGATCTCAAATTGCAAAAGCCCCGTGAAAGTCAAATAAATAAAGACCTCTCGAAATCTCCCTCATAATACACGGCAAATCTTGGCGTCCTTCGAGCTCAATTTTCGACCTTTTCTCCTCTTTTTTTTTAATATATATGTATCTTCCTTCACTGTGGTGGAATTCCACGCACATACCATCCCTGGCCGCTATTTATCTCCCTCTCTCTCTCGCGGCTGTGCTTATGTCCGTAACATTTTCCCGATGCCTCTCGTTCCGCTGTCGCTACTGCCGTGTCTTTTCCCCCATTGGTCCGACGTACAAATATTTTTAACTTATTTTCCGGATTTTCCTGTCTTTTTGGAACCCTGAAGTATATGGATTTCTGTGCATCATTGTTGTTAATTAAAGTTTGTATAGTTTTTTGATACATAGACGTTCGATTTATATTAATAAATAGTGTTGGATTATAAATCTTTAAGTAATTTACATTTTTACTTACTATTTCATGATAAACGTAAATTTAATTCTTACAGTGTACATAGCAGATGTTACCTCGTCCTCGTTATCGAAATAATACATTTTTTATTCTTCATCTTGTTATTATTGGAACAAAGAATAGAATGAATTTTCAGGATAAATATAGTATTACTTTTATTTTTTTTTCAGGAATTCTTAGTAACGACGTCTTTGTTATAACGATGAGTCAGAAAATACAAAGTATATAGCTCAATAATTGTTTTCGTTTATATCTTTTTCAAAGTGTTTCATAAACGAAACTAACAGCACTATAATTCTAGATTACTATCTTTTTTTCGTTAGACGTTTTTAATTAAAAGACTTAATTACTGTAAAAGTGAACATAACCTATACGCTTTAATAAAAGTCAGGTTAATAAAATAGAACGACAGCATTCAATAAAATTGCCAAATAAAACAGAAAAAACGTCACCAAAGAATTAGTCTGTACATTCCCCCCAATTCAATACCTATTATATAGATATTTCAACTACAGAAATTTCCAGCAGAATTATTTTAAAGTATACTTTACTTCACCTTCCCTTCAACCTCCTTTTTATCACAGCCTTATCCTGAGGCGCAATCGCCGATCGCGCGTTTTTACACACCCCTTTTATTCTTTATTCGAAAACTCCATCTCCGGCGGCGTCGGCGTCGCTCGCTACACTATACCCGCGCTCGTTATCTCCTCCCTCTCATCTCTCACTCTCTCTCTCTCTCACTTCGTGCTCCGTTATTTTTCCGCCCCTTTATTCCGTCGCATTACGACGTCTTTGTCTTATCAACGCAGCGGCGCGTGCGCAAATCACAAGGTTAACGACGGCATTCTCCTGCACTCAACTCGCGTTTTTTCTCCTCTCCCTCGGGCTCCTAATGCGCCGAAAATAAACTTGCCAGCCATTAGCCCACGCAATTATTCTTCGCGGCTGGCGCTCCAATTTTCTGAAGTCGGCCGCGCGAACACTCTACTTGCGTCATAAACATATTTGGGTGTGGATTTTCGGCAGGGCTCAGTGTGTTTATGCGCTAGTGTAATTTAGAGGATATGGGTGGTTTGGAGATTTTTTACGAGGGTAGTAGGGTGGAGCTGTCTCTATTGGAGAAGTGTAATGGATTAATGATCGGTTAGAAAAAGTCTAAAAGGGGTAAATTATATTTATTGTATAATTTTATTGCCACTTTGAGACCCTTGATTGCAGTTTTCTCCTTGATTTTCGATCTGCTAAAAGCATCACGTATCTTGTAAATTATGGCTCCCAATGCACTGTGAAACGTAGCATAAGTTTGATAGATCTTTCCCAAGAGTGGCATATACAACGTGATGTGAACATTTTTTTTTTGTAAACTCAAAAGGCACGTTTTATGTAAAAAAAAGTTTTCAACTAATACATCTACAAATACTAATTACAATTTTCAGTCGGACAATGCGCTGTTATAAAATGTCTGACTATTCTCCAGCCTATACTACTTTATACTTATAGGATTAATTCAGCAGAATTGAATAATTTTAATGTAAAAAGTTTCACATAAAGGAAAGACTTTCCCTATCAGCCCAGAGGAGTCTTGTAAAATATGTACATATTTAGCTCGTTATTTTTCAAAAAAAAACAAATAATATTTTCTTATTATTTGGTTCTGAGAATGGAAAATTCGCTATAACAAGCTGTCGAAGCCATCAGATTATTGAAAGTATCCTTGACAATATCCTTGAAAAATAATACCTTCCTTATGTACATGAAAAACAATTATACACCAACATCTGCAACAAAAATCATTTTACAAACTATACAACTCTACATACACTTGCAGCAAGAATACAATTATTTCTCGCTCTTATTTATCTACCACAATCCAGACCGTTCTCTGAGTATACTTCGAGTATACGATCCTCATTCCGACACAACCGCGCACCCCGTTACGGCCTCCATACTTTTCCCGTAATATCCCGAAAAAAGAAACCCGCCCAGCAATAACGCATATACTCACACAATACTCTGCTTTAAAGCCACGGCAGGCTCGAGTACAATAAAAGCCCGAGTGCAAACGAAGAAAAAAAAACGAAAGAATCTAACGTCTTTATGTACCACGTCTGGCGCGCCGCGCTGAATGGCGAGAACAATGCGTCGCGGCAGTCGCGTTCAGCGGCACGTCGCCAAGACGGTAATACGAGAGTAGAGCCACCGCCGTATTGCCGGAAGGGCATATTTATCGGGGTCTTTAAACTTCGCAATCGCGCGCAGACGGCGTACGTACTTATGTGTGTGGTTATATTGAGAGCTTTGGTGCGCGGTGAGATCGCGCGGGCGTGCGAACATTTTCGTCGATATGTTCCGTCGAATCTTTTATTTGGTTTCGGTGATATTTTACGATGAATCTTATATGGGTTCGAACGCGAGGAATACATTGTAAAGGGATTTTAGTGACAGAAGAGCGTTGGTTAACGATCGCGGAGAGTTACGATCGTGACATAAGGAGAGCGGGTTGACATGTCCAGCATTGATACAGCTTGCGACGTAACGCATGTAAATGCCATTCTCGAGTGTGCTCGGTAAACAATTACATCGCTTAAATTACGAGGCGCACGTACGCGCGGGACTGCAACGAGCCATAATTTACGCGACGCGCGCGTATATATATCTGATGGCCGCCGCGCGGCGGCACGAAAGAGATAGAGAGAGAAACAGAACGAGAGATACGACGATACAACGGATATTTATTTTGTTTGCAATGAAAGTGCTTTTGTTTTATAGTTTGTCGCAGTGGTCGTAGAAATCTAATAAAAAGGCTCTCTTTTAATCTTTAGTGTCGTAGTTTTAAGGAGTAAAATTAAACCTACTATAAATTATCTAATTAAAAAAACTTGTGATTGGCTTGGTGTAAGTATTTTGGCAATTTTATAATACAAAATCAAGACCATTTTTTAGAAACAAAATCACTTGTTCCACTAGAAAGGACTGAAAAATGTATCTATTTTTTCACCATCGGTGAAACGATTATTCCGGTCATAATTTCCTATTTATGAGCCAAAAAACTAGACTTAATTTTAATTTTCAAAAAAAATCTAATGAATTTTCCTGCAATATTTCTTATTTATACGTGGGTAAACTATTGTTTTCTACTAGACGTTTCTTTATGTGATTAAATATTCAAACAACCATTTCGAGATTACTTCGAGTCGAGCTCTATCTCCATTAAATGGGGAATTTGCCTGAAATAATCGTTTCAACGTTATCGAATAATTGGCTATTATTTTTATTTATATGTATACTAATTTCAAAAGTTCTATCAGAGCAATCTTATCGTTGGAAAAAACCGTGTTAAATATAAAATACTTGTAACAAAAAATAAAAGTGCATAACATTCAAGGTACGTTTATACTTAATTTAATGCATCCACGGCCAACTTCAGTACTTATTTACATTAAATTTTACGATGGAAATCAAATTTTTGTCAAGCTCTTTTATAATTTTTTCTTCTGGTACATGCAGATGAAATTTCACGAAGTCATTTTTTGATAATTATTCAATTTATCGTTGTTAGCAAAACAATCTTTGAGTTAATCAAATTAAACTTTCGGGCATCATCCCACTCTATCCTTCAACCGTAGTAATGAAGGAGCAACATAAACAAATTTTATAGATTCGTATTGAAGAATATTTTTTTACCCATTTCTTTTGAAATAGTCTACTTACCACCTACGAAAACTAACCTAGTTTCGTGAGGAATACACTTAGCATCACCTATAAACCATATTAATCATTGCCTCCGACGTTGCCTAGCAGCACATATCCTTTTTACATTACCACCTAACAACATCCACGTTACCTCGCATTACAAGCCCTCTTCTTTGCTCTCGCAAAAAGCTGCTATACATCCGCAAAACAAAGCTCGCTTAATCCCTCACCGAACAATGGCGCGTTTACACACACTGCATCCTACAACGAAAAGCAGGACGTCTGCTTAAGCCTCTGCAAAGACACACGCAACACACATACAAGCACGCGCGGACGCGCGCTTTTTCCCTGCAGCGCGTGTATTATTTAAAGCACGCACGCGTGTGTCGCTTTAAGAGTCCTCGGGGCAAGCGCGGGAATTAAGCGGCGCTTTGAGAGCGCCAATTACGCGCCCGCGAGGAGGCGCTGGTGCGTGCACGCGTGTGTTTGTGTGCGGGCGCGGGGGCAGGGACAAGTGCCGAGAGACAAGAATTTCGACAGGAGAGAGAGAGTGTGACCTTGACATTTTTTTCCGAGTAATGAGGTTTTGACTTTTGAGGTAAGTTTGTCTGTGGATGAGTAGAAAAAAAAAATTTTAAAGTCATTCATAAAAAAATTCTAGTTTAGTTCCCGGAAATGATGACGATTTTCTGTATAAAATGACGGAGAAGTATTTTTGACAGTAAATATTTATGTATTGGGCAAAATATATTTTTCTTTGTATGTCTTGTGGCATTGCGATATCAGCTTTTCTGCTCCCTTAACCATCATCCCGATCAATCACGCTCAAATGAACTGCCAACAATACATGAAACAACGAATTTTTTCTGAATATGGGGAAAAAGTGTCACACGTGATAAGCTCTTCTACATCTGTTATTTCTTTTATTCATACGCGATGCGTATTGATTTTCTTGAAATCAATCGGAGCACTGAATAATGCTCTGATAAATGTTAAACTAATTATCCAGCAATAATTTGATTTGACGCGCTGGTGACTTCGATTTTTTCACATTTGAATAAATGATCAATGTGCCGTCTGTGATGCAAATTTTTAATTTTCTTAGCCGTATCGAATTTTTTCCCTGCAATAATTGAATGAAAGGAATAATTTGCATGTCTTTGTCATCGAAATAAAAATACACATCATTGTTTATTTCTTCAATTTATTTACAAATTTCCAGACGATTGAATGATTGGAACATTAATTGTGATGCTTTTGTTTTGTTTGATTGACCAGTAAAGCATTTTCAGGTAACAATCGATAGAATTTTTTCAATAATTATTATACGAAGATTCGTAGAACCAAAAAAAATGGAATTACTCCAAACGACTTTTTATTTGATACCTAAGAAATAAACTTGATTATTTATTTTGGCGAAAATGACAACAAAAATAAAATCAACCTCATAACCATCCATTTAGTCTCCCGCAATATCACGCGGTCAAAGCATTCTTTCAACCAACTTAACTACCACCTACCGGACCCCCAGACACTTTTTACGATACAACCCACAGTTCAGAGCCACCTCCCCCAAAATCCCCCGCAATAATACATCGCCACAGCCGAACTATACCCGCCATATCCTCGTCGTCATCGTCGCTCGGTCCACAACAACAGTAGCCTAGGCCATCGGGTTATACACACACACACAGTGCTATCTCGATCACTCGGACAATTATTACAATTGCGCCATTCGGATATAGTATGCTCGCGGAGAAGAGAGAGGGGTGGGGGGATAATCTTCCACTGACCTGCTTTATCGACACTTCCGCGGTCTCCGGTGCCATAAAGAAGGTAACGGCCGCCTCGATCGGCTTCCTCACGCCCAGTGCTATAGGGAATATTTTCTCTCTCTATCTCTCTCTCTCTCTCTCTCTCTCTCTCTCTCTCTCTCTCTCTCTCTCTCTCTCGGCCTCTCTCTATCTTGATAGTGCTGCTGGCGGTGGTGGTTTCGCTTTAGTGCAGAACGCGTGGGAGGCGAGTTGTTTGGATTTAGTGCGGTTTTTACGCGGCTAGATGGCTTGAACAATGGGTCGGTTAGTGGAGGCACGTGAGATATTTAGGTGGGATTTTTCGCGGGGAGGGAAACAGCGAAAGTGAGTTAATTTCATGATGGAAACGATGTCTTTATTCCTTGTGAAATGGAGCGTCGTCAGGTTTCCAAATGTAAATGCCCCACCACCGTGCGGTACAGTTTCTGTTAACGTACCTGAACACGATAGTGTCGTTCAAGATGGACGAAAGTATAGAATATATATGACAGTATAGAATTTTTGAAATTACAAGTTAAAATCTTATTTTTATTAATTGAAACCAGGTTGACAAAAATTTTCCTCAAAAAAGTTATTGTATATATTAATAATGTTTTTTAATCGGAATTCCTATAACTAATGAACTCGAACGGATTACTGACACTGACAAAAAAGCCCGCGGTATCGACGGCAATTCACAGTCATTAGCTGGGATCGGTCAATAAATAATTTTCAGTCGTTGCGACGCCACCTTACGTCTACTTCCCTATTTCTTCTGGTAAAAGAAACTAACGATCCCCTCACAGCGTGCAATCGACTGCCAACCCTTTCTTCTCTCTCTCTCTCTCTCTCTCTCTCTCTCTCTCTCTCTCTCTCTCTCTCTTTCTCGATCTCCAGATGTAGAGACTCTTCCGTCGTCGATGTTTATAATGCAGAGTCTGTCGAACGCACTCCTGATTACCTGCCACTTTTACGATCTCTAGTGGTGGGAAGAGAAATCGCGCCCGTCGTTTCTGTAATTACCGCGGTACTTACTTTCGAAACAGGAATAACGCGTAGGGTGGAGCGAGGAAGGTGAAAAACTCAAGCTGCCAGAGTGCGTAGCTGGCGAAGAGTTTGTTTATTGGATTTTGAAGGGGAAAGGTTGTAATTTATAAGGATTTAGACTTTTAGTGTTTTCTCGAATGGCGATGGCCAGAAGGGAGAAAATGGACTGGAGTAACATGAGTTACGGGATTCGTAATTAAAAGTGTCTGGGTTCGAAGGTACTTAATGAAATGTAAATACATTTTAAGAACAGAAACAAACGTTTCGTTGGGTTAACGGGATTATTCTACGGATGTAAAATAACTGTAAAACAAGTTTCATCGTTAAGCTTATTCCTATTATATTTTTATACTTTTGTTGTAAAATAGCTGAGCTGTATCATATTTCTAACTGATAAATATAAGTTTAAAAATAGAAAGAATACGAATTTTGAGAAATAACATGAGAAGTAAGACAGGATTCAATTTTTCCAAACCATTCGTGCGCACGACAAAATGTGAAAAAGTTTATCCTATTTATCGTCGAGTCAAAAACTTCATGTGAAAAGTTGCCGGGGAGTTGCCAATAGCTATCTTTGAATGCTCAGCAATTTGTCCAACAGTCGTGGAAAGAAAACGAGATCAAGAAAATATTTGACAAAAACTAACCGACGATGATTGAATCAATATTTCAGATAAAGCGAATTGTTCAACCTATATTATACAATTTACTATACTATAATCATTACCGACCCCTATTAGCAATAACACACTACAGAAAATACTTTCCGGCAAATCCAAATGTATCTTTTAATGAATCCAATTTTTCCGCTCCGGCTCGCGTAACAGTCGCCATTATCCGGCGTAACGACTACCCTTAACAAGTTCGTCCTTTCGTTAGAGGGGGAGGAGGGGGAGAGAGAATCTTTTTCGAATTTCCGTTTGGTGCACCTGTTACGCGCAACGATGGGAAAAAAGAGCATCGCGACGGGTAACGTCCCTGAGCGATTTTTGAGGGGAGTCTGCGCGCTTTAATTTCTTTTTAAACAGGAAGTGGTTTTATGGCTCGGGCGACGGCTGTAGTAGGAGATGCGGCCACTTTGTGGTCGCAATCGCTTTGCCGGGGCTGCTGGTTAAGGCGCGGATTAAAAGCGAAGCCAGCCGAGCTTTCGGGGAGCGGTGGAGCGAAGGGTGTTTTGCGGTTGGTAAGAGAAAAATGTTATTGAAGAGAGAATGCGTTGATTAAAAGATAAGAAAAGTGCTTTGCAGCAAGAAATTAAATTGAAAATTTAATCTGTACGTACCTTGACTCTTTTTATTATCATTTCAATTTTCACGGCTATAGTGTTGTAGAAAGAAAAGTGAGATCGACTACGCATTATTCGCTATAATTCTATAAAAGCACGACTCTGTAGAATTCAACGACAGTTACAATAATTTTATGGCACTGAAAGCCCTTGCAAGTCATTATAATGTAATTTCGTGAAAAAGTTTTAAGAGCATTCAAATTTACAATTTTATTCAAGTTTGACTTAATGTCCGCTATCAACATAAAAAGTTACTTCTACCTCATAATTCAAAAGTTAAAGAACAAATATAAAAGAAATTTTTCGAAGTGAAAATGCTCTTCTTTCAACCTGTAAACTAATTATCTACTTACTTTCGTAATAATTTTCTTTCCTTTTCACCTCAATTCATTTCTCATAACTGCATTAAAATGCTATAAAATTAATTATCCACTTTAACCGTACCGAAAACTAATTCATTAGAAACTCCTTACATCTCCGTTAGTTATGAAATTGAAGTATTTCCAATAAAGCCATTAAGAAGTACACTGAATTAACCTGAAAATAAAATCTGCCCCCAAATCCAACCAAACCAAAAATCACTTCCAAAGCTCAAAATACAAACCCAGCGACATTCCGTTCACCAGCAAGAGCATCCAGATCAGCGCCCAATGTAACTTTAAATTGAGTCAACCCCGCTAAATTCACGGGCGAAAGAGCGAGTGTAATTGGCCCTCGAAGCTCGTTTTACATGCGTAGGCATAAAGACCCGGAGACCTCACACTCTGTCTCTCTCGCTCTCTCTCTGACTCTCTTGCGAGAGAGCGCCTACGATATCTCTGATCCACTTTCCGCGACCAGAAGTTATCCTCGTCGGGCGCCGTCGACGATTTCCCGCGGCTAAGCCCTTTTACGGCGTGCGCGCGTCGCTTTATCGCCGGAAAACTTTGGCAATTAACCCTAGTCATTCTCCGCTCGCTCTCTTTCTCTTTACATGTCCCTCTGGCTCTGAAGTGCGCGCGCGCACGCGCGGACAACTGGGGAATGTTAATTCGACGCGAACTTTTCGCGCGTCGCGGTCGAATGAGTGGCGTTTTGTACTCCTCGCTTTTTCCACCGGATCCCATTATGCAAGCCCCCCACGTTGAATGAGAAGGAAATTTCGCACGTCTCTCCCCCAGCGTAATTGGTATCTCGTTACTTGGATCTCGGCGTAAGGGTGCACGGGGGGGATTTATTGGCGGGCGAGAGTGAGGAGCGCGAGCGGTAGAAGGTGTTAGTCTGGAATTTATTGATCTTGGTTAGTTTCGACTAGAACGGGATCTTCAGGAAAGAGAGATTGGGTTAGGCGGTCGAGTTGGTGTGCGCTCCAGTTGGTATCACCGATGAGCAGTCGATTCTTGGAAGGCGCGTGAAAGGTCTAGGTATATGTTCAGTCTGATATTCCAAAGTTCAGTTGAACTCTGTTTGTACAGCATACTTCGTATAACAAAGCCTTGGCGTGACATCATTAGAGAACATTAGCGAAGTTAACTGTACAGATTTATGACGCTAGTATAATTATCGATATTTCGCTCATAATGATTAATCGGGACATGATTATAGCAAAAACACATTATTGTAATGAGTTTCTCTGGATGACCTTCGAAAACTGGCATATAATGGAGTTGGAACATCAACAGACAACTTTCAGCAATTACAATCTGCAAACACTAGTCCGGATGTTTTTACTAGGTCATAATCATTACTCAAGCACCAATCCATACGCGAAACTCCATACGTTCGCCGCCCCATTCAGCAGCACTGTAGTTTCATTATTATACGAATCCCCAACATAATTGGACCACTCCACCTCGACGACTAACTTTCGCCAATAAAACAACACCTCCGTCAGTACACTCTATATTCCGAGGGCACAACAGCAGTGGTGGCACGTCTACCCGGAAGTTCCTCCGAATTTCATGCATACATCACACACTCTCTCTGTCTCTCACTCTCTTCTTCCCGCGTACAAAGCAGTGAGAATTCGCTCGCGCAGTGGGGGAGTATCTCTCTCCCTCTCTCTCCCTCTCTGACTCGCTGTCGCGTCAAACAATGAAATCGGACACGTCGTAACGTGTATTTACGGCCGGCTAGTATTGAGTTTCCGTCGCGCGCTGTAGAGCGAGCGAGAGTGCGAGAGACGAGGGATGGGGGCACGAGAGAGATGGAGAAGATGTCTCTGTCAGGTGTTGCGTGCGGAAGCGCTGAGACACGTATAGACGCACGTGTGAGCTGCGCAGAGGTGTATCGAGAGTCGAGTCCGAGAGTCTGGGTCGGATGTGCATGTGTACATCCTGGTAGCCAGAGGTGTAAGGTTCTATATAGAGAGAAAGGGCCGAATGTGATAAAGAATGACACGGGAAGGTGAATTATATGATTCGTCATAGTGGGCTTTGTGTGCTAACATTTTAGGAAAAGATAAAAAAAGTTTAATTAATAAACCTATACTTCATTGGCATGCAATAATTGAAGGGCTCCATTCTTACATTCTGACAAAGATTTGCCCGTAGCGAGGATTAACTTTGTTAATCAATTTCAGCAAAAGCGTCGAGAACACCATTACCTAGTTCAATGGCACAATCTATCTCCCCGGTACCACTTCTCAAACACACGCAAACACAAAAACACGTACAGAGCAGCAGCTAAACAAAACTCCAACCACACAATTTAAAACCTCTTTTCCCATTCCGAGCTCTCTCGGCGCTTTCAAGTTTCGCCGCTCAAACTTTCTTTCAATCGCCATCTCAACAGCCTTCGCCCGATCGAACGGGTAAACAGATTGCGTTTCTCTCCTTTCCCTCGTCGACAATAGCTGGATCTTGCGAATTCGAAGCCGTTTATCAACGGGCCGCTCGGCCGGCCTAATCAAATTCGCCAGCAGCGCTGAAGCGGCTCGTTTATCCAGGCACTCGCTCGCAGTTGTACCCAGCCATCGAACTCGGCCAGATGCTGCGCGAGGTAATCAGAGGCGGAAGGGAGTTACTTCTAATTCTATTGAAGGGATTCCGTTGTGGCGATGGCGCGCAAAAAGGGAAAGGAGGGTAAGCTGCTGA
>JAPYZO010000673.1:0-24027 GCA_030522905.1 Torymus flavipes | reverse complement strand
CACTCTTCTAGTGGCTTTAAAACTCTTTAAACTTGTGAAAAATTGTGGAAAAATGTACTACATTGTGTATTTCCATCATATTTGGAACACAGTCAAAACATTAAGAGATATTTATTCACAGTTTTGTATTTCTCAATATATTTTCTCACATTTTACCACACTTTCGGCATATTTTTCAATATTTTCTAATTCTCTCTCAGAGATTCTCATATTTTCCTACGACACATTATTACTATAAATACTTGAAATATTTTTACTCAGAGCTCCTATATACTCCATAGGTTTCATTTTCTCCGCGGAATAGCCCTCGCCATTTAGCGGTTATAATCCAACTAATAACAATGATATACAGGGTGTCCCATTTTAACTTAGACAGCTCAATAACTCCAAACCTTGCACTCATATCGAAAAATGTTTCCGTTGAATGTTATTGGGTTTCGAGGGGCCTACCCAACCATGACCTTGAAAAAGTTCCTGACCTTTATTTTCAAAATCATTTAGAGGTCAACTTCGATTTTTTAAATGGGAACAACTTCGATTTTTTAAATGGGAATAAAAAATAAGGGTTCCCAACATTTTTCGATTTGAGTGCGAAGTTTCGAGTTATTGAGCCAAGTTAAAATGGAACTCCTTGTATAAGAAAAAGTAGGCAACTGTGAAAAACTGCATAAATTTTCACTTTTTGCCAACACTTTTTCACAATAATACACATTTTTTCCTCGCTTCTCTCGAGTGTAACGTAACACGAGACGAAAATCTACTTTCCTGCACTTGTATCGTAATGTACTATTACCAAAATGATACCTTACAAATTAAAATTGAATGAAAAACAAAAAAGATTAGTATTTCTTATTAAATTTATTAGTAGAGGAAATCTCCTTTTGTAACATTGAAAATTTGCGAACAAAAATTTTTTTCGTTATGTTAAGAGACCTTTTTCCTGTTATATATAAGTTTTTAGATTGGAATGTGTAATCATTGTGAAAAAATTTCATAGTAGAACGTTAAAGCCATCTTAATAATTATACATATCAAACAATAACTCTAACAAATATGACAATGGTTTTTATAATTTCTCTATGAAATTAGTATCAGTTGATTTTCAAGTAATGTATAGTTAAGTGAAATTTCGATTAGATTTTATCTCACATTGCATAATGCAAAAGTCAAAAACTGCATCAAATCTATACGAAAATAACTCCAGCGTCTCTGACCATCCTCCTTATTCCGTCTGATTAATCCGTCTATACCGCAAATAAATTCTCATACACTCGCACCCGCTACTTAAGCGCAACATGGTTGCAAAAAGGGCGCTTACCACATAATTTAAGAACCACGAAAGGAATTATACTAGCCGCGGCATAAAGCCATTTATAAGTATACCAACTCACGCGCAGCACTAAATTTACGAGGCAGAGTAGCGCCGTATGCTAAACTCATCAGCGAGACGCGAACTCAGGCAAACGAGACGCTTTTATCTCACAGAGAGAAAGAGAGGGAGATCAACGTTTTTACGAGTTTCGCGAATAAAATAAATTAACGCCTCAAATTTTGCTTTAATCCCAATAGCAGCAGACGTATGGCTCGCGCGCGTTTTACGACGAGGAGGCCAATAAACGCCGGTGGCAATGTGCGCGCGAGCGAGCGCGACGCGGAACTAATTAATTCGCGCGCGCGTGTGCTTCGTTGGACCGAAGCGTTGAGAGATTATTTCGTATACAGTGTACGGTGGCAAACACGATTTTTCGTCGGCTCTTGATTTCGGACTTTGATGCATGACACGCGCGTCGAGTATATACACAGTTTTTTCGAAGGCTTTTTTATGACCGGAGTTTGGAGAGGCTGGTTAATTGAAGATGTTTCTTTTTTTCTGGTCGGAGCTTGTTAGAAGCGATTGAGATAAAATGTAAGTGCTACCATGTAGAATATTGATTCGCCAATTAATTATAATTATCAATTGTTCTGTTATTTATTATATACGCATACAATTTATGCAGTACATGTACTTATATAATAGGGTTTTTTCATTATAGCAACAACAACTTATTTTAAAAACCGTTGCAAAATAAAAGTTGAGTACGCGTCCTTATTAACGTATATTTTTAACAACATGATTCAACTTTAGAAAACACATTTTAATACCAAATATAATTTCCTTATAAGGCCAATAGCTGAACTCTCCACGGTAGTCAGATTTTAGTCATCATCACTTGTGATTTCGATCGAACTATCCCGCGAATGATGAGATGTCATCGTATAGAATATACACGTATAACCGTTACAAGCTGCTGTCGTCATGTGACGCAAGCAAACGACTATTTCGTTGCGCATGACGCGAAGTCGTATGGTATATCTTCGCGAGAAAGCCACTGCCGATTCTGTATAGGCTGGAATCGATTTTGTTGCCAGAAAAACGGCAGTATATGCTAATTGATGCGTCAAAACAAAAACCCGGGGGATACCGTATATGGTTCTTTCTTTTGCGCTAGGAGTTATACTTCTAGATAATGCAATGAATACGAAAGTTTTCACTATCGATTTGTAGTTGGAGCATTGACGTAATATGGATTCCGTTTAAAATACATTTGCCCGATTATAATTTTCGATTAGTTTAAAAGGACATTTAGAAAACTACAGGATTTATGTAATTTATTAACAAGCTGCATAGCGATTTCTTTTTGACGTCTAATTATTTTAATCTTAAAATCAGTGTGACTCAACGAAAGTGCATAAAAACAAAAAAGTCTGACGAATCTGCATGAGCCTATAGCGATTTGGTTCGGCCCACTTTCTTGTTCATATTTTAAAAACAAGAAAGTTTTCGGATTTCCGTAAGCCTTTTTATAGCTCGGAAATTTATGGTTTGGTATATCAGGTATCCTGCTGAATATGTGAATCCTTATTAAGGAGACGTCGATGCCTTTGTATAGGATTAACATCGTGGATCAAGTGTCTCGTGTGTCACTCGAGTTCAAACACCTGTAAACGATGTTTAGGAAGTAGTCTTATTTGACCGAAAATTAAAACAAAATTGTTACTTCTCCTATAGTAGAAAGTCGACCGTTTATGAAACGCTCTGAGAGACTGAAAAATGTCTATTCTCTAACATATAAGTAACCATTTATTTATTCGCGAACTGTATTTATCACTTGAATTGAAAATCAGTTTCCCACCAAGTATTCTACTACAATAACGAAATGATCCAGAAACAAAACAAACAAAAACTCAGTAAAGAAAAAAAAGAAGAAATTAGATAAGTAGGTGTACCAACACATTGCCACAACTTGACAAATTATCCAGTCGGAGAATATAACAGTAACGCGCACGCCCGTTCACTCCTGATCCATTAACTTCCAGCCCAGATAAGATAAGACATTTTCCCGGGGCCTACCGAGGCATTGTCAACGCGCAAGCCTGTCGCCGAGCCTTTTTTCCAAACACGGATCCTTTGCTTGTTGACCGACGCGACCGTTCGGCGCCCGTCCACGCGTGCAGGTGAGAGAATTCGTGGCTCGTGATGTCACACACAGGCGTTCACCTGAGAGAGTTCATTCATGAGGAGACGAGCGCCAAGAAGGTCAACGGCTGTGTGAATGGTGCACGAAATAGGCGCTGGTTATAGCAAGTACCCTTACCATGGCTATTTAAAGAAGTTGATAACAAATGTGTATGTCAATTGAATGATGATTGTTGAAGTAGACGACTCGATTAGTTGGAAAACACATTGTGCAGTTATCATTCAAGATCACGTGACAAGCGCAGAGAATAGCCGACTTTCTGTCGCGGAATCTCGCTGGCATTTATCGCAAGAGCCCCGAGGCGTGCGAATCCCATAAAAACTGACCGATAAAGTGAACTTTATATAAATGAAGGCATTTATACTTCGTTGACTTCGCGGCCATTAAGACACGGCCGCGTGACGTAGAAAGTGAATAATGCAATAAATGTCTCTCGCGCGCAGGCAGACCTAATAGTTTCGCATTGAGATAAATCTTCATAATCGAGAAATTCAAAGCCAATTAAAGACTCCTAACTGGTCCTAATTAGTTTTATAGTCACTTCGAGGTTGTTGCGCGCGTGCTGTGTCGACGGAATTTATGGCCGTGGTTAAAAAATGACCGCGTACAATCCGAAGCGAAGTTCTCTGACAGATATATATAAAAATTTTCCAGCTTATATTTCAACCTCACCTTCAAACCTAAAAACCTTAAAACTAGCTACGTGATTCTCCCAACACACACACAGACCGATTGCATAAGCGCAGCGACACTTAAATCTCTCCCTCTCGACACCTCGTACTCGACCAGATATACACACAGGGATCTCTTTGAAATTCGCAAGCAGCGTCATACTCGCATAGATACTCGCGCGCCGTGGGCCGACCTCGTGGACCAGTCTTGTCCTGTCTCACACACTCGCCGGAAGAGAAAGTCCATCGCCTTCCTCTCCGCTTACGTCGATGACATCATCGCTTCAGTCTCGGGCCATGGTCATGGTCTCGCGGGATACACATCGTCCAAAATCGCCCGCGCCCGCAGTGAAAGTGGGCCGTGTATGTGCGGCGCGATCTCGTTTCCCGCATTATAACGCGTGTGCGAGAGCGTCAATGGCTAGAAATAGATCGATGGTGTAAGGTCTGCGGTCTGGGAACGCATACCTAATTCGCGGGTGCGAAGCGACACGCCGTAGATGGTGTCGAGAGGTGAGATTCCAGGGATGATAGCGCGGGACGATGTCGGGTAGACTGATCACGCGGCGTGCGGTCACGTGTGGTTGTAAGACGGGAAGTGACAAAATTTCAAACCTTGCTGGGCCTCTCCGTTCAATTAATCGGTCTCGTTGTATATAGTCGGATTCCACTTTGCACTTTTACTTCTTGATCCTTAGTCATATTGCTGCGAATAACAGTAAAAATGTGTTTGTTCTCGGATGCATTCTTTGAGAGCATAATCGGGACCACCTTTCGTTTTTCAAGCAGAACAATTGCAAGGAAAACCGTGCCAAAAGCCGTCTCGAATCTCAAAATTTAACCCACTTGCGAAGAATGGCCAGATAAAAGCGAAAACGTCATATTTTCGCACGTGGTACTCATCGACGCTTTATTTGCCGAGAGTATGCGCTCAATGAGGTGGAAGCGGTTCTCACAGGCCGATATGTATCCGTGAAAATACCAGCAGTCTCCGCTAAGAGGCACAGAATCCTCGCAAACTGGTTTTATTACGGTACAGCATCTCGATTTGAATCATCGATTTTGTTGTCGCGAAGGTGTATCTTTTTGTTTTGAATCCTGTTCCCGATTATTGTTTTACGTCAACTTTTTAGCTAGTTTTTAGTCTAAACATGGTGCATCGATATGGTCCATTAATGTAACGTCATTTTAAAATCTTAGAAAGGTGTAAAAGAGATTATTATTCTGTATTAATTCTTACACTAACGCAAAGTAGGAATCTTTTATTTTTTTTCCACTTCTGAAAAGATTTTCCCCTATTTTGAGACACAAGCTATTTTGAGACCATGGCTAAGAAATTCGATGACAATACTCACAAATTGTTTCACAATCACGAAACCACTAATGTTTCTCAGAAACCCATAAGTCCTTGCATTATAAATATATTCAAATCTCCAAAACTTCATCCCAATTATCAAACCAATCACCGCTGTCGACACTGTCCACCAAATACCTTGAATCACCTGTCTAAAAATACTCATCGTGTCTATACCAGCCCATCTCTCTCCATTTTACGCAGCCTACAATCGATTCATTCATTCACCCATTCACCAAAGATCCACGCACCACGTGGTCACGACACCGCCGTAGATTGACAGTTGAACTCTGTCGCGCACACACGCGACCCATCTAAGGCACCGTGACGTCACTCTCTCCCTTCACACACGCGGTGGCGGCGCCTCTCTTACATTATACAGCTCGCGCCCCATTGTTCGCGCGCGCGCGCGGCTCATTGCCAGACGCCGGCGAGCGCGAGTCATTCGCCGCGCGCGAGCGAGCGAGCGAACCGGTAGATTACGATTCCGTTTTGCGGAGGTGGAGACTTACGCTGCGTATATACCTGCATACGTGCATGTATGTCTGTCTGTTTTAAGAGCTGTCTAATCGAATGTATGAAGCGTGTTTCGCTCTGCACGTATAGCGTTGCGCCGGTGTGTGTCGTAAATGGGGGGTGAGAGGTTTAAAGTTTTGGTAAAAATTCATGTTTGCGTGGTCGATGGATGGGTGAAATTGTGTGGGAATGGGATTTTGAGAAAATAATGTTTCTGCTTTTCAATTAAAATAGGCAATTAAGTATAATAAAATTTGGAGGATATATTATGATTTTAGATACATTGTGAGGTAAGAAGGGGAGAGGAACATTCCAGCAAGTCAATAAAAAGGCGGTATTTCTGCAAAGTTCTAAAAAAGAAGACTGCTGAAAAAAATGTGGAGCCTTGCAGACGTCAAATTGTTTTATAAACATTGAAGAAAAATATATTTAAAACAATGTAGATTTTCAAAATTTATAATAAATTTTCCCCATACACGCAACAATAGCACTTATTACTTAACTCATGCGATTTTTCACAAAAATAAAAAGAAAGCTACGTTGCACAGTCATTCATCAAACCACTAACGACCCTCCAATCTTAAAACGTCCCATTTATCATTACCGAGCGGAAGAAAGCATCACCCACCGAATAATCGCATCTCAAACATACCTCCACACATACAGACACACATCTCTTCATGTTATTGCGCAAAATTGCGATTTAACCGTACAGAAGAAGCATCGCACCATACATACCCGCATCGAGAGTCGCGCGCGCGTGCGCGTACCTTCCATTTTGTCCCTCTCTCCCTCGTTCTTCTCTCTCTCGGCTCCCCGTGCTGCATGCTGGCGCAAAAACTCTCCTCAGCTCGCCTCGTAAGTCTTTTCCGTGCCGGTGTGTTCCCCTCATTAGGGAGCCTGAAAACGCGCGAGCGCGCGAGCGGAGGGTAATTGATACTTTCATAACCCAACGGCGGCGCATTCCCACCTGCGCTCGCGCACTCGTTTTTTGCGGCCGGCCTCGTTAGAGGTGACAATAAGTAGTTTGCCGCGCGGTTCTAGGTAGGTGCAGCGCGACGCAGCCCCGCGGATTTCCCGACTCGCGGCGCGTTATAGTGATACCTACACACTGCCACGGAGACGATTTTCATTTGTAGAGCGAGAGCCGTAAAAACACGAGGCGCTTTTGCTGTAACTGTTCTTTTGTTGCAGACCGTTTATATATATATCTTATATACGTGTGTCTCCCACGACGGGGGAATTAAAGTTCCTCGCGCGTGTGGCGCGCGCCGGACGTGTGGCTCGGGACAGGTGATATTAATTAATGGCGCGGAGGAATTCGGCCTTTCGTTCATTTCATTAATTGTATGTGTTCGCATGTATGTGTGGGCTGAAGAGACGACAGCCGGCAAATAATACCGGGAAAATGAATTGCTTAACGGTACTTACACGCGCTCCCTTAAACTTCATTTCGGTATGTGTTTAAGAGGGTAATTATTGTTTCCATTGGAAACGCATCGTTCTGCCGTTGCTGATATTAATTTTACAATAATTCTGTGGCGGGTATACATGTTTCTGTGCGCGAGTCTATTTGTAGGTAACGCCGGCGCGCGATTGTGATGTAAGCATACTTGTAAACGCAAAATTACGGCTCTGCCGAGTGAGAGCGTGTGTAAGTGTGCTGCTGCAGACTAGTTGGCAATGCAAATTAACTTTTTTTTTCTAACCAGGCTGGAGGGGGGGGGAGGGGGCGCACGTATACACGGTAAGTAGTTACTAATGCACACTAATCACTATCTTTTCATTTCGAGCGCTATACACAACAAACATTTATTCAAGAATGCAAAATTATTGCTAATGATCGCGGGATAATTATTGCTTTCAAATTTCGTGATTGATAAATACAGGCCGTCATTATGGACGTGAGAGGCAACTGCTAGTTTGAAATCTATTACCAACCGCGGAAAAACTTATATTTGCACAAGTTACATATGCGAAAACGCATCTATAACATTATGGATGTCATATTTTCTGTCGAAATTTTCCTGAAAGTATAAGCGACGCCGCTCGTTATATATGGAAATGAGAAATGTGTGTATATTATGCATCGAAATTCTACATTTTATTTCGACAAAACGTATACTAGAGAAACATATATAATACTTGTATATTTCTAAAACGTATTTTTGTTCCCTCTATAATTGCACGTACAATAAGTCGTAATAATTCCGGCGCGGTACTTTTGAACTCGTAAAAACAGTCCATTACAGCATGTACACGCTCATATAATATATAATCCCTACAGCTGATAAAAAGAGCCCTGTTGAACAATATATGTTCTGCTAATTTCCTCCTGCACTATACACAACGCGAAAGCACAACGACAAAAACATCTCTGATCCCGTCCACTCCTACAGGTGCATCATAATACGCGCGCGCAGACTCACAGCGCAACATGTGTTCTGAGTGAAAAAATGAAGCATATAATGAACGCTTTACCGCGGTAATACGGCGTGTGTGTGCGCGGCCCCGCACGCAATGAGTGAATAATTAAGAATATCATAAATGACACGAACGAGAGAGAGAGAGAGGGAAGGTATAGACGCGAGGCGGGAGGAAGCGATCATTATCTCAATCATCACACGTAACGCGCGCGTGTGTCCTTACACCTTCATTTACTATTTCAATTAGCCGCTCTCTCGCAGGGCAAATAAACATCCGCGACAGCAGCAGCAGCACACGTACATAACACATAGCACGAGCGTGCGCCTTCCTCATTGCCCGCACACAGCACTACTCTATATATCCGCCGAGGAAACAAAACCATACCGCATAATACTACTACTCTCGTAGGCAAAAATGAGAGCTCATTATCGGGGGTCCCGCTCGGTCCCTTTCGCAACGGACGCGCATGCACGCCACCGCGGGAGTCTTACAACAAATTAACCGGCTCTGGCGTGTGTGTGAGTGTGTAAAAGTCGCGCTAATAATCGCGCGCCGGTGCTGATTGCAGGGGTCGCGCGAGCACGCGGCGAGATAATATCCGCGTAATTGGTACAGCCCCTGTCAACCTGTCGCCGCGCCGTGCGAGCGGTCTCTTTTTCTGCTGTATAGAAGGGAGAGCAAGTGTGCGCCTGCTTGCTTGAGGACATCTTAAGTTGGAAGGTGTGTGGGGAACGGAAAGATTTATTAATTTCGGGGACCGAGTGTGATTGAATGGATGATGATGGGACGCCGAGGTTACTTATACTTTGTTGGATAGCTGATATTTATTAAATTGAAAAGGAAAATTAGTAATTTTAGAGATAAATTTTAAGAAAATAAAAGCCGTGTCACTGATAAAAATGATAAAGTTTCTGACAACATTTAATACTTTATACACATATAAAAAATACAGTAGCAGGAGAATAATTAAGAATGCTATATATAGAAGTGTAATTAATAAATTCGTATCCTAATACAGCTACTGTAGTACTATATAGAGCTGTACACATACAATGTATTACAAATAAAGCGTATTTATGACTACGAGTATATTCCCACGGGCCCGTTAACTTGGGTACGTAAGGCTACAGGGAGGGGTTGCGCCGCCTAGCGACAGTGCGCGAAGTGTACTCTGGCTGGCAGCACATATATGACACGAAAAATCAAATTTCAAATTTGGCATTTATTTACACTTCTGCCAAAATTTTATTATTTTTATATTAAGGGAGTACTACCGGTAGGTAGCTAGTCAAACATGTCCAGATACGCGATTCTAACCTCTTTTGTAATGCTGTAACACTACGTCTATGGCTGTAACACTCATGTTTCGGTCAGATTTTATTTTCATTTGCTCATAACTACAGTCATAGGCTCCTAATCTTTATTATCGAGCTCTTAAATTGTTCGTTAGTTTTTCCAATATTACCCTGCCAAGATTGAGCAAAGTCAAAGCCATCACTGCGGTACTTACAATTTAGAACGAATGAAAAAACTGTCCGATTTCTCATAAGCCCTGAAAATTGAGATTTTTATAACTTCTTTCTCAAGCTCACGAAGATCACCAAAATTTAATTAAAATCTATTTATCTGCAAAATTTCAGACGATTGCCTAAGGCGTCGATCCTTTAATGGTAGTACTCCCTTAAGTGTAAAGTATTTGTATATTAAATTTCGTTCAGTTATATTATTCGTAAAATTCAGTAAATTTATAACTTAAAACTTTCTTAAATTTAAGAATATTTTTATATATGAAACTTAATTAAATAAAAACTTGATTAATTACTTAATTCAGTAAAAACTTCACATTAAATTTATTCTAGTTACATTGTTATTAAATTTCAGTTACATACCTAACTTAGTTAGATTATATTTAAGTGTCGATTGCATATAAGTTAAGGATTTTCTGAATTATTGTCAGCTACAATATATTTGTATGTACATTAATTGGTTTTCTGTTGTTGTAGTGAATTTTAATATACTACAATTGAATTTTAATTATATTTATATTAATATTATTTATTATTATTTATATTAAACTTAATGTATATTTATGTCAAAATAATTTTTAGTTACGTTGTTTTTGAATTTCACTTATATTCTTATTCATTATATTTGGATTATTTTCAAATTTCATTTGTATACATAACATAAATGTGCATTAATTTTAAAAATGCCTGAAACCCAAATACCCAGGGTTGCGAGGCCCTCACCAAAAAAGGGAGCTACGGATCAGACTTGCGACAGTGAGCGAATCATCAATTATTTAAAAAACTCAACTGAAATAGTCGAAGGACACAAGGTCCACGTGAAAAAAAAGAGTTACGTAGAAGTGCGACGGTAAGCGAGTCGATTATTTAAAAAATTCTTAAACCCAAATCGCTTGGTGACGCAAGATCGTCGTAGAATGGGAACGCTCGCAGACGTACCACTGTAAGCAAGCGATTATTTCAACAATTCACGAACCCTAAGATCCAGGTGACGAAAAGTCTACGAAAAATAAAGAAGTTATGTAGACACGCGACAGTAAGCAAAAGAGCGAGACAATAATTTCAGAAATATTGTATTGTCTTGCTCTCGAGCAGCCCTAATACAGTTTTACGTTTTACAGATTTTTAGGGCTACCTTTATAGTAATATGCGAAACACGAAAGCTTGCAGGTAAGCTACAGTTACTGTAATTAAAGAAAATGATACTAAAAATCTACTATTTGTAGAAAAAAATAAAATTGTTTAAAATACAAATTTAAATTTATTCATAAGTTAATTTTGCATTCCAGTCATCTTCTCGTTGGATCGTTAGTATCCGCTACATTTTTGAGAGAAGTGTAATAAAAACTCATTGTCCAAAAGCGGCTAACTGTAAACACATTAGTTCTCAATTAACAACAGTTATATACACACAGCAAAAGTCTATATAACACGAACTTAACAAGAAATTTAATACAGATTCATCATTGTACCATACGTAAATAAATCGTTATTACTTACGACACACATGCGTTTATATACATACAACATGTGAATTCGTCGTTTTCACAAAACATCGAATACTCGTACTCTTTTCATGACAGTGTTGTAGTAATGCCACTGCATTCAGATGTAGATTGGCACCTCAGACGAGGCATCAATTCCGCGCACACCAGTTTTTTGCCGATCCGATTGTCGGCTGCACACGAGAAGCTCGCGCGCAAGTATACACTGTACTTGAGCGCAAAAATCACACGACGCGGTCCTCTTTACAAATTACACGGTTCGGTACCCTGTTCCTCGTCGCAAGGCAAAATTGGCCATACAGTGTATATAAAGCAAATACGAACGTGCAATTAGAGTATACACGCGCGCGCGCGCGCGTAATTCAGATCAAAGAACCGACCATCGAGAGCTTCTTAATGATGAACTTCTTATGTATAGAGAGGAGGATGGAGGGGAGAAACGTGTATCTCTTTCTTTCTTTCGGTGAAAACAGATCATTAGTTTGAACGCGCGTGATTACTTCTAATTTTAGGATGGACGCAACCTGTCAGCGTTGCCTTGCGACACGGATATATAATAATTTCTTTTTATGCGCGCTGTTTGATGATATGCCTTCGATCGGAGGATCATTTGTACCTTCGTCCGTGTGATTTCGTCCTGATTGCTTAGTTACGTTTTTAATAGTTTTTTAAGTGGTTCGATATGAGAACTTTTGTACTGAAATACGTAATCATTGTGTAAATGATCGTCAACTCTTTACTTCGTATATTACAGGTTTGCTGCTCGAATCCCCGATCTCGGCAAACGAAGATTACACTTTTTAACATTTAATTCGCCATTCGCCATTGATTGTCATTGTACGTTACGAATGTAATTTTCGTTTTTGGCTGCTCGTAGAATCCATCTACTTTCAATTTCGTACAAACGATGGATACTTTATTATCTGCAAGTATGATATTCCCAATCAAATGAAAAAAATAAAAAATTTTATAAAAATGGCCACACAGGAAGAAGCGATTTCTTGATATGAAACCTACCAGAGCAATATAACCGAGTATAAAATCGAGCTACGCCTAAAACGTTCCATAAAACGCTAGACTATATATACCAGAGTGCGCCAAACCGCGCAGACTGCAGAGCCACTGTACGCGCGCGCGCGCATTAAAACTGTCCGACTTCTTGCGGCAAATCGGAAGACCCCCATTACTCCTATCCCTCATTTGCTCGCTTGCTCCTCGCTTGCGCGCGCGCGCGCGATCCCCCCTGTGCCGCGCGCGAAAGCGAGGAGGAGGCGAGGATGCTCCACAAGACGATCGAGCTCTCATTACAGGCCACTATACGCGCGCGAGAGCCAGAAAACAGGGTGGATGGAACGAGAGAGAAGGAGACACACTTCAAAGCGGACGTGCGCCGCAAGAAATTCTTCCTGGAAGAAGATCCAAGAAAGAGAGAGAGAGATACAGCTAGATAGAAAGAGTGTGGTACCAGCAGAAGCAGCAGCAGCAGCAGCAGCAGCAGCAGCAGCGTCTTCTGGATCCTTTTCTTTGTGACGCGCTCGCGCGATTCTTCGGCTCTCTTTCTTCGTTTACTTCATATATACGCTCGGAGCGCCGGGTTCTCGTTCCCACGGGGGCGAGGGAGAGAGAGAGGAGCCGAGGAAGATGCAGAAAGAGGGGAAAAAGAGAGGGAGCGAGAGTGGCGCAAAACGAAGGTGACCCGACTGGGATTTGCTCCGGAGAGAGAGAGAGAGAATTAGAGAGAGAGGGTGGGCCGAGAGGACAAAGTGGGGACTGGCAAAAAAGAGGACGGAAAAAGGAAGAAGAGGCGAGGGAATGGTGAGGTTTGAGGGATCGATAAGTGTATTGGGTGCAGTGCAGTTTCAATTAATAATGTCGGGAGGTTTAGCGTATCTTGATTGAAAGGAATAAAGCTACTCTGTATATATATATACACATATTGCAATAAATTGGTATTTTATTGACGTGTATACATAATATTTTGAGTGTTCTATAATTATGTTTCTCCATCATTACAGTGACATTCTAAACAGGTGAATAGAGTACGATGGGGGCACACAATTCAACCCTATAACACTACCTGTCCCATCGTTCCTGTAACTCTATACACACACAGAGACAGCCGAATTGTATTGACGGATACTTAGAACGCCTTGAGCTCTGACATCTCAAGCTCGCCGCGCGTGGTCCCATAATTCACGATCGGACGGAATTAAGTATATGCGACAACGGAGCGCTCGGTTCACACGCCCGGGAAATCATTATTTAATTTCCGACCAAGTTTTCTCACCGCGTGAAAAATAAAGGGAAAAACGGCCCAGCGCTCGAGTACAATGCAGCCAGAGAAAAAGGAGGCCGCAGGTCCCGAAAAGACAAAGTTTCGACGACGTATATATACAGACACGAGAGAGAGAGAGAAAAAGGGCAAGCGACAGAGCGCGATATTTCGTGTCTCCTTCCTCCTTTTTGTCTCTTCTCTCTCTCTCTCTCTCTCTCTCTCTCTCATTCTCTCTCCAACCGCAGACTTTCCTCAAAAATATTAATAAGTTATAGCGGACCGATAGTTCTTTCTGGGAACGTCGGGCGGACACACCGGCAAAGGTAGCAACGGCAGCAGAAAGAGAGGGAGAGAACGCGCAGCCGCAACAATAGCTCGTCGCGCCGCGGGAGGCCGGGACCCGGAGATTTGCTCTCGGGATAGAGCGAGTTTGACAACGCGCGAGATCGCGTACACACACACATACACACACATGGAGAGTCTTCGCGCGATCAGATAAGAGCGCCTCGCGCGCGCCCGTTTGAGAAAGTCCGACGCGACGGATTCCTGCGGCCGTAGAGAGTCCAATAGCTCTCGCTCGCACGCATTTCCTTCTTATTCTCTTCGTTCTTCGTCCTTCTTTTTTTCGTGGAGCTGGCTTTTTTGGAACAGAGAGCGAGTGCATGCAGGCGGGGTCGCCGGTAGTGTGCTCGCGTTATGCGCCCCCGTGTCTCTGTGGTGTATGTAAATTGGCGGCGGCGGGTAGTAGGTTGGGTTTCCTCGGATCGTTTGGTGCTGCTCGCGCGCGCCGGGTGTCGTCGTTGTTTTTTCGGACTCAGGGGTTTTATCGCACGGCTCGCTCGGTAAGTGCGGCTTTGATGTCGGAGGAGTTTTTGATAAAAAAAGATTTGCATGAGGAATGTAGGGGTAATGCATTGTTTTGGGAGACTGTTGCACTGTGCATTGTGTGAGTTGCACGTGAATCTGAAAATTACAATTTTATTTTAAGATTATAATTTCTTGGACTGTTTATATTTTTCATACTAGATAGATACCAAAACTTAACGAAACGATTATTATACGTGAATCCTAAAAATTCACTTTTAAATACCTTATTTGAAAAAATATCCATATCAATTCAATGCAACAATTATTTCAAACCGATTATCCATTAAAACGTACCATTGAAATCCGTAATACCATCTATACCATAAGAGTATAACAAACAAGCACAGCGCACCCGTAACCAGGTACGCCCGTCTCCGCCTCGACTACCACGTGGCGGATAATTTATGTCTTCGCTCACCGAGAGCCTCTGTCCGCGCGCGCGCACGCGCAAAGAAAAGGATCGAACAGCGCGCTTCCGAAGGGTTGCACGCGACCTTCGCACAATGCATTACTACAACACGCGACGCGGGCCGACATATATACCTGCCCATATAATTCACAAAATTATTGTCTCGCTGCGTTTCTCGGTCAAAGAGCGCGCGACCCGATATTTATCGGCCGGATTGATATTCCGGGCACGTCGGGACGAGGAATGCGGGGAGTGTATTATAAGCGGGGGCTAAATATTGGTCAGTTGTGTATATCGTGTGAAAGTTTGCGCGGGGGTTGGTGATTCGGAGATAAGGGAGTGAGTGTCGATATGGCGATTTTGATGGCGATCGTGATGGTTTATCCGATTGGGTTTTACGATTGTGATCTTCTTTTTAAAAGAATCGTAACGTATGTATAAGTAGCTGGAACATGAGGAAAAAAACGTATCGATGATTTTTCTATTATTATAATCCACAAGAATGCAGTGTTCTGCAAACGATATTTCAGTGTTATCGTTAATCATGGAGACGGGAGTCACGTAAACATTTCCGCGACTAATATCAGTGTTGTATACAAAAAAAGTGTATTTGTATGCGAAGTGATAAAGCGGAAAGTATAAGATTCTTAAAATACACAAATTTCTGAATAATTACGTACCGCTTATCAAAGGCCGCGTAACATCTATCATTATGTAATATAAACGTCATCGGCATTTGTCACTTACATTCGGGCTAGTGATAGGGACACACGTTTCTCTCTCGATAAGGCATCTCGCACGTGTGACTAATGTGATTCGCGAAATCGCTGCGTTTCGCACGCCACATGCGCTGTCGCTATATTCGTTGGGCGGCATTTTTTCACCAGATAAAAGTTATGTATAGAGAGCGATAGCCTTAATTTAGAATTACCGTCATAAGGACACGCCTTAGCGCGTGAATTATTGTTTTTTGTCTGACGTCTCAATTAAGAAACCTATAACATTTCATTTTCATATACAGTTATAGTCGTACACCATTTTGTAGTAATAGTAATTTTTACAAAGTTTTGATTTCTACTGCGAATTGCAAAATTGTATTCATAATGAGACGATAGCGGATGAAACTAGACATTAAAAAACGCACTTGAAATATTAATAATAATTTCTCAACGCATGATGTGATAAGCACCTGTCGTCGACTAAAATTCATAAATTTATATATTAAATAACATTAAACAGCGCGCATAACCGCATTAAATCTCTTCCAACACGTATTAAAAGCCACTTAAAAGCGTTAAAAATTTCCATACCGAACAAGACCAGTTTCCCCCCTGCTTGCGCACGCGCGCGACACATAACCTACGACTGTCCGCAGAAAAATACCGTCGGCAAATAAACGGGAAAGGCTAAGGTTGACGTACAATATTTATATTATTACAAATCACACGACTCACGTACGTACGCACACACACACACATGCATACGTAGAAAAGTGGCGCTTATCGGGCCGCGTAAAGCAGCCAATATCGCCTTCGATTTTTATAGACAGTCCACACGCTCTAGGACACATACATCTAAGCGTGAGTAAGTAACGCCGTGGCGCCTACTCTCCAACCATGACTTGTCGCTTAGAAAAAAAACTCGACGAATTTATATAGGTATATAAATATATACGCGCGAGATTCGAAATACCGATCCGGCGCCGATCGCTTAATGCGGGATACAATGCGACGAGTGCTTGACATGAATCATCGGCGATTAGATCAATAGGTAAATAGCGAAATAAAGTGCGAAAGCCGACTGCTGCTGTTGGGCCGAAAGGCATCCTACCAATGCGGCTTGCGTCACGAGATAAGGGCACCATACGCGAGCTGCTGCCTTTTTTCCGCGCGGTGACGGTGTCGCGGACTTTTTTCTTAGTCGTGGGTATATATACGTGCTTCAGACACCGGATGATCGATTTCGTCAATGGACGTGCATATAGGCTTATCACGTGCGCGGGAGTTGTGTGGCGCCGGTGCGTGATGACGAATTATGTTTAGTTCGCGGCATTTTTCTTGAAATTAAAATTATGTCATGATGGAGGCAGATGGGTGAGATCGGATATTTGAATGCTATAGATGAATTTTTGTCTAAAGATAGAAGGTGAGCTTTAATAGTTGAATAGGAAAAGAAGAAAAACTTTTTTTATTTTTCTTCCAACAATTTTCATATTAACTGGTATAAATTTAGTTTAACAGTAAACTATTTTATTATTGTCAAAACGAGTTCGTCGAATTGAAAATAGATAAACTATATTTCATCATAAAAGCATGTAAAATTTTTTTTGCACTCCACAGTAGCATATATAGATATCAAAATGCAAATCGCATTACACATTCACTTTCGAAATCCAAAACGTACATTACAATCGCCCTTTCCGCCAAAAAAAGAAACACACCTGAATTTATAACAAGCTTGCTTGACGCTGCATTATCAAAAATCAGCGAGACACACAGTATACGCATATAACACCTAAACCTAATCCTTTGTCTATCCAGCGCGCTTGCTCGCTTAAATTTCGCGATCACCAGCGGCAGATAATTTCCGTCTCAGCTCCTGCAGCTTGCGAGCGAGCGACTGCACTAGTAGGACGAAAAAGCCGCTCTCTCGCGCAACAATGGAGTTCAACGCA
This sequence comes from Torymus flavipes, assembly GCA_030522905.1. Taxonomy (NCBI): domain Eukaryota; kingdom Metazoa; phylum Arthropoda; class Insecta; order Hymenoptera; family Torymidae; genus Torymus; species Torymus flavipes. The sequence continues at coordinate 6,285 of JAPYZO010000673.1, read as the reverse complement.
AGCACAGCGCAGCACGTACTACTACTCCTTTTGTCCACCTCCAGCGCGGCTGTATATATATACACGTGAGGAAATTCAGTGGCTGCGATTCATAAACCACTGTCATTGTCTTACACGCGCTCCGCGCTTGGCGCTCGAAAAAGTATCGATCATTACTCTCCGCGAGATCTATTAATAGCAACTGACGACGACTGTCGCGTCGGCGCGAGAAATCGGGACGCCCGCGCTTTTCGCGAGAAAGAGACACGAGGAGCGGAGGTGCCGGGGTTTAGTGACGCTACGCGCGTCGGCGCTTTTCGTTTGATCTGGTGCAGAGAGCGCGAGCGATAATTGGCCTTTTCGCGACTTTTTAATGAGCGGAATTGCCGATAGCGCCGCCAGATTGGGTGTAATGGGCGTGAAGAGAGAAAGAAAGAGAGGAGAGGAATCTTGATTGCATTTCGAAAAAGGTAGTCCACGTCCGGTCGGTAAAAGTGGCCGTTCTTAGGAGAACAAATAATTGTAAAGGATATTTTAATTATTCAATTAGCGAGGGGCTAATTATCTAAGTGTACCGAGTAGTAATGAGGAAAAGGAGATTAGAGGCTGAGTAAATGGGAAATTTGTTTTGATGTCAGACTACGAGATTAATCTGATATAGATTGGTATCGCGCATTCTATTGATAGGTATATTGGAGAATTATAAACCGTGTGACATAATATCGTCGAATTCTTGAAAACTATGAATCACCTGACTTCAAATATCTATAATTATTCTTCTTCATCACTCTTTTCTCATACAAGTATATATTAACAAAAAAAAAGAAGAAAAAAAGTCATTTTGAGAGATAAAAAGGACTTTTTAATTACATTTTATATTTTTCTAGTAGCAATCATCTCTTTTTCTGTCATAAAAATGAAACATTTTGTCAAACAAGCTGGACAATTTAATCAATAATTTGTAATTTTATCAGCTAGAATTTATATTTCAAATAAGATGTTAAAAATATTGCAACTTTTCATTAATTATATACGAACACAACTTTTATACGTTCGAGACATTTATCTTTTATCACGTACTTATCGGAATCACTCATTCATCCTCACCTCTCCTACCTCACCATCCACCGACTCGTGCTCCACTTCACCCACCACCCGGTTTCCGCTACCTCCGCGTTGCTCCATTCTCTCTCCGTCCCTCCATTTTTCCTCGAACTCACCATCATGAAACCAGCGGCTTGCTCACACACCGTATCACCGTGCGCGCGCGTGCGCATCACCCCGTCCCCAAAACCTTGCGCCGCGCGGCGCGTCATTAACCGGTGCACCGAGCATGCGGTGGCTCTCGTTCTCTCTTTCTGTCTATATCTATCTCTCTCAGCAGTGCACGCGCACCGCGTGCATTGTACGCGATTGGCTGCGCGCCGAGGACGCCCACAACGCGCGCGTTTATATACTACGGCGCGCAAGCGACACGGAGAACACGGACCTCAGCAGCGTATAGGCGCCGAGTAAAAAGAGAGAGAAAAGAGAGAGAGAGAGAGTTCATTCATAGAGTCGCGCACACGCGGCGCGCTGCTAGTCATTCATTAAAACGCGCGACGCGTGGTATAACGTCGCCGGTGCGCGACAGTGAGATTCGAAAGACGCGTTGTTGTGCAAGAGAGGATAGAAGGAGAGAGAGAGAGAGGGGACGAGAGTTGGGTGGTTGTGGTGAGTGGTAAGAGACAAGTGCTGAAGTTTGGTGAGCAGGAGGTTGGTGGAGAAGAGTGAGGTTACTATAAGAATACCACCGAGGACGAAGAATGCGAATTGGTGAGTCGGAGGATTTTGGACTTGAGGTTATTTTGTGGTGGTTTGGGTTCATTTAAAAAAAAATATTTTTAAAAATTTGTGTCTTTATTATTTAAAAAAAATTAATTATTTGGTATCGGAATGAATATTGAATGATATGTTATTTTTTAAATGACTGGTAGCACTGACCACTTGAGTGTGGATAGTGCGGCCAGTCATTTAAAAAAAAAACATAAAAAACTTCACTCCCAGTCATCTCAAACAAATTTACTCATGGAATGTTAGTATTAATAATCGCATAGTTTGAAGGTATCAATAACTACTAATACAAATTATTAATAATTGAACTAATATTTAAACAAAAAAAATTTCAAATTAATTACAAAAATGACAATATATTTTTAATGCTAATTGAATGAAGTATTCATTTCTATAAGAAGTATGAGAGTCATTTCTATTGTCGGACGGTACATAAAATGACCTGACGTTGCAGTGAATTCAATATGGCGCCTGGCAAAAGATTAGATGTCTAATAAGATGAGAAATATTATAAAGAATATTAATGTTCTTTATGAGAACAGATTTTTAAAGTTTATGTTAAATATTTAATATTTCATAAAAATATTTATTTAAGAATTGCAGATGTACTTTAAAGTTACAAAAGTTATTTATTTAAAATAAAAAACTGCTTTTATTATATGTCCATAATATGCTATAAATTCACAACAGTATTTTTGGTTTTTTAACGGATGAGTTATTTAAGTCTGAAAAAGATTTTATTTTATTATAAATGCAGCTATAAATGAACTAGGATTTGTTTACCTCTGGAAGGAGTTTGCAAATAAATATTCATCCAAAACTAATGAGTCAAAAAAATATTATTTCAAGGGTACGCGATAAACGCAGAAGAATTAGAATACAAAAGTTATATCACTTTTTTGTTATAACTTCTAATTGTTTTGTTGAAGATAATGTAATCTGCACTATAAAATAATTGTCACACCTTTCAGTTAATGAGAAATTAACGTTGGTATATATTATTAACTGATAAGGATATTTATCGATGCCTGATAATATGTATGAATAATGCAGTCCGTCTATAAGATAAGATAAAATGTTATGACGCTTTATTTATTTTCGTACTATGAATTAATTGTTTATTGTCAATATAAATGTAAAAATTTTATTTACAAAAATAAATTAACAATTATTTATTTATTTAAAAACTAAAATACAAACGAATAACAAATTTAAGAAAAAGTTATTTGTATTTTTTTGTTAATAATATTTAACATACGATGAAAAATAAATTATTGAAAACTAAGAAAAAAAAAACTATTTAATTTACAAAACATCAATTAACTTGCAACGTCTCGCAATACTTTACCCCCAAAACCCCAAACCATTCGCAAGCCTGCATTTTCCCCATTCACCATCTAATGAGACAACGGGCGCACTCAAACCGTTCCGGAGCACCATACTCACCTCTATAGAGGTGTAGTATACTACGCTCGGGCCACGCCCTCTTGAGAATTGTCATCTTCAAGTTGGAAAACTCTCACAAAAGAAAAGAGACATCAGAGGCAAATGGTCGCGCGCGTGCCTCGTCCACCGTCACGCTAATCATCGGCCGTTTATTTTTTCCCCATTTTCCCGATGGGGAGACACTCCGTGCTACGCTACCTTTTCTCTTTCCCTGCGACGGGGCTTTTCTTCACACTGAGCGGGCGCGATATTGTATATAGAGACGTCAGGCCCCGGCGTCAGGAGAGAGAGACAGGATCAAGGGTCGCCCATTGTTGCACGGTGGTGGCACAAGATTTCATCTTATTTTTGCTAGCTTGGTGTAAAATGAAAAGTCGAGAAGGAAAGGGAAAGAATGGAAAATGCGTGTAGATACTCGAGAGGCAATTTGGGGATTATGCGGTGAAGCTGCTTATAGGTTGAGAAGGTTGTGAGAGTAACTTTTGTAATAGAAAAATTCTATACGATATGTTGTAAATTAAATGGTTCAGAAGGAGTGTAAATGCAATTATAATTATGTATGTTATAATCGAGTATGTTTTTCTGGTGAAAATTATCATCATTATGTTTGTACTATTAAAATCAAAATATATACTTATCTATTGTATGTACAGTGAAGTAATTAATGAATGTAACTGATTTAAAGTAAAGTATGTATATACGTAACTTATATAACAAAATTTTCTTTCTTTATATCATTAATTATTTTATCAGGCGATTCATTTATGATAAAATACAATTTTATTGCACCCTCGCCGTACACACGTGTATAAAAATTTCAATGTAAATTTATATATCGAAGCCCCGCTATTTCTTACAAAGGCTATAGCTAGTATAGAACCACCAGTCGTCTCCTTTTTTTCATACAACACTTTTTCACAACCTTGTACTCATTTGACTCCCACCCCTTCGGCAGCTTGCCAACACACCTCGATGCCTATCTCGCGTTCAACATACCAGTCGAAACACACAAATTTACACAGCCCCCGAAACCTGCCGCGGGTATATAGGTATATAGAGAGAAACTCTCTCTCGCTCTCAAGCGTGTGTTTCTGTCGCGTCGCCTTGTCTGCGTCCCGTAAACCTCGAGTGAGAGAGGGAGGCGCGAAGAGCGAGCCGACGGGCGGTCCGAGGACTTGGGAACCAATCGTTTTCACGGCTGCTTTTGCACGCGGGCGCGGATTTTCGTGGGGACGCAATTTCTCTTCTCACCTTGAAAGAAGACGTCGTTTTTCCAAAAGAGTGGACTCACAATGCTCGGCCTCTCTCTCTGTGTCTCGAGTGGCGCGCGCGCGCGCGACACGATGATTTTAAATTACTGGGTTCGCTGTCGTTCGGAAGAGTGCTGAAGGTGTATTGTTCACGGATAGGGAGCGAGATGAGGATTGAGGGAAAAGGTGGATATGCGGAGAGTTTGACGAGGTGATTGAATGTGACGGTACTATGAGAGGAGATTTCGAGATTATCGGGCGTGGAGATATAGGACGGAGCTTGAGTTAATATTTGTGCATTGTTGGTGGTGATTTTTTTCAGTATTTTTTAGCTCACTGTAAAGATCTTAGAATTCAGTAACAAACGCTTGCTTATAAGTATTTTTATAATTTTTTATTTAAAAATTTTTTCGTAAACTTTCCTGTGAAAATATGTATAAAAAATAATTCATTATCAGATATCTTGCTTTATCTATACAACTACGTAACATTGATTTAAATTATCTAACTCAAAGAATTTATTTTCGCCGCTTCCAAACTTCGATTATGCAACGATTTGTTTTGGTGCACTCGTCTCCGCTACACGGTGGCATCACGGGGGCGATAACGCGCGAGAACGATAAAAATAATAACAGAAACAGTGACGCCGGGCATTATACTTGGAACTCGCCCGCGACGACCGCGAGACGAGTGCGAGAGCACTTTATCCGGACGGTGCAATTTGAATCTTCTTCTGTGGAAGGGTTCTATACATACGCTCGCGTATAACTTGGGAGGAGAGACAGAGTGAGCCGAGTCACGCGCGTGTGAAAAAATATGAGAGAGAGAGAGATGTTTTTTTCTTTCGTTTGGATATCTCGAGTTGTTTCTGACCTTCGTTTATTACAGATAATTATTATGTATATATAGTAGCGCAGAATGTGGTAGTTGAAGTGACCTGGATAGGAAAACTTTTGCTTTTGAGGATGATATATTATTTTTATACGGCTCTAAAAATAACTTTTAATGTCGCCGTCATGAGACTGTACAGTGATGTGCAAGTGATAAGATTTTATTTCATTCCTCGAATCACGTGTGCGCCACCGCAATAACATAATATTTGAATGTTTTAATGAAATTAAATCATCACTTTATACGATCATACGCAACCGCCTTAAGTCAACGCCGATAAAAATCTCAAAATTATTGCGCGTGAAAAAGATAATTCTATGTTAAGACCTGGTCGTTTGGTAAATTACATCGCACATCGATAAATCAGTTCTCTTCGTACCCTTAGCGTGTGCAAAAAATTAAGTAGTTCAAACACAACAGCGAAATAATCCCAAAACCTTCCTTCTCTCACACATACACGCGCGTCCAGCGCGACGAGAGAAAAAATATATCACGAACGCGCTATCAAATTTCCGCCGGACATTAACATATTATAAGCGAGAGAAAGAGAGAGAGAGAGGAGAGAGCTTGCCCAGGTGAAACTCTACACCTCCGGCGCGCTACTCCCGCGCCCATAGTCCCATCACACACGTATATATATATATATATATATAACACATGGACTTGCGCACTCCCACGAGCGCGCGAAACCCTTATCACTTATAATATTATGACTCAGCCCGATGGCGCTTATACATAATGCACTCTTGCGGATTATCCGCGATAACACATTCCGCGCACTTCCGATGTGTGCCATATATACAGCCGGATGATCCGCGCGCGGCCCGTCGCACACCTGTTGATTCACCCATTTCTCTCTTTTCCTTATTCTTTTTTTTTTCTTTTA
>JAPYZO010000672.1:0-23493 GCA_030522905.1 Torymus flavipes | reverse complement strand
GGGAGGGAGGGAGAGAGGGAGAGAGAGAGAGAGGGAGAGAGAGAGAGAGAGAGAGAGAGAGAGCTAGATATTGCAAGAAGGGTGAGAGAGGTGGGGAGGATAGCTAGCCAACGAGCCAGAGCGAGCAAGCGATGGAGGGAGGGAGGGGGGGGGGGGGGAAAAAAAAGACAAACGAAGATCGCAGAGGAACCAGAAAGAAAATGGCAAAAAACAAAGAATCTCACCATGCGACGAGCCGATCCAACGTTGTCGGTGATTGAAAAAGGCACGACTCAGCTTGATCTAAAAAATCTCGTCTATAAGTCGGTTTCAATCACGCCCCATAAGCGGAGCGACGACGACCACCACCTGCCATGTTGTTTTTCCACGAAGCGCGCGCCGACAGGAGACTTGATAATTTTCAGCTTGACCTCGCGACGACGGTGTCGGTGGTGGCATGAGCGGCGACGGCAGCGGTGGCAGCAGCGGTATCGCTACAAAGCGGTTGCGCATCGTCGTCGCCAAGATGCCCGCGCATCGCGCGGCTGTAATATATAAACGTGAGCCGATGTCTCTCTCGCTTATATATATATATATATGTATATATATCCTCTCTTCCTCGTTGGCCCGTGCGTGTTCCCTTTCTTCTTTTTTGCCTGCACCACCTCCTCCCCCCGTTCGTACGCGCGCGAGGTAGTAGTTCAGACGACTACTACTTACTTGTACATATAAGCATAAGTAATAATAATATACTTATTATCAACGGGTCAGCGCGCACAAGAAGTCGCCCTTATGTACTCAGTGTATGTGTGTATCCGCAGGAATTGGACGAAGCTCGCGTGTAGATGTATATATATATATATATACCCTACTCTCGGATCACCCTCCTCTGCTCTCGGTGGTGGTGGTGGTGATGTGTGTGTTGCTCGCACGACGAGCTTACTTCTTTTTTTCTCTCTCGTGTCGTCGTTCTCCCTTGTCGCACACGCACGCGGCTGCTTCGCACGATTCCCGTTCAAAGAAGAAGGATTGTCTAGGTGTATATCAGCAAAACGCTGCTGCAGCCACGCAGATCCGCGAGTCCAGTGAGAGCTTTACTCTCTCTCTCTCTCTTCTTCCTTCTCTTGTCGTCCCGCGGTTGCAGCGCAGACAGGCAGCAGTAGGATAGTGCCGTGGTCGTCGCGAGTGCGCGGCCTGACCGCGCGCTCCTGCGCATGTGCAGATGTTAACTTGTCTGCGTTTTTGGTGCGCGCATGCATATATATATGTTATGTCTTGATGTGCACTATATAGCTGCAGAGTGCAGGGCTGCAGGCTCTCCCCTGTGTCCGACTGTCCGTGCTTATGTATAATAATAGAGGTGTGCAAGTGCGACAGACTGCACAGTGCACAGGCGCCCTGCGCACTGCTAGCTCTTTCTTATTCTCTCTCTTCCCTCTGCCTCTCTCTCTCGCTCTAGCGCGAAGCCGCGAACGAGTCCACTAATGCGGTAGAAGGTAGGTTGTATAGATATCGCGCTGTAGGTAGCTAGCGCGCTGCCTATCATCTCTCCGCTCTCGTCTTTTAACTTGTCCGTCTGTCTTGTGCTAAAGCCAAAGAAATTACTGCTTTGGCTTCCCTCTACTCCTTGAAAATTACCTTTACGTTTTTCTTCAAGTTTAATTTTTTATTCGCCTTCCGACGTTATAATTAACTTTTCTAATGGACCGCTCTATATATGATGCATTATCATCTATATATACACATTGTTTTTCTTAACCACCAATAAATACTGCTTTTTTCTAATTCTTCTTGGTATATAATATACGTAATCATTAATTACATGTTCGCTTTATTTTAAATACAAAGGAATTTTCAAGCCTATTTTATATTCTATTAAGTCGAGGTGAAAAATTTTATACGTTTGTGATTCTTTAGATGGAAAAGTGATATTTGATTTGGGTACTTTTTTCTCAATTTTGAGACTGTCTGCATTTCTTTTGGAAAAAAAAACACTGAATTCATAAAAAACCAAGTTGTTAACATGGATTTTTACTACCTGGACACGATTTCGTTCTTTATTTGAAAATTGTGAGAATCATAAAGCTTAGCTCATAGCAAGAAAGATTTTTTTGGTTTCAGAAACATATTGTCAAAAATTTTACTTGTCACAAAATCCACTGAATGAATGATAATCGAAACCTATGTATTCTCAATATTATAATCCTATTTTTTTTATTTTTTTTTTACACTTCGAGCGTGAAGTAAGTACTACTTTTTCACACGCGCTTACGTTTTCAGATGTGCACTAAAATAGCACTTTATGCGCGTTTTGTCGTAGTATCGAAAATTACTATTTCAATGATTTTAATTATTACATTAAATTCCAAATAATAATATTTGTAGTTTACATTGAGCTGATCCTATTGATGGAAAGGATGGAAATTTTAGATCGAAAAATTATCTCGCTCATTTGTTTTCGATAACTAGGTATAAGAATAATAAAATTTACACCAATAATTTGTAACAGTGTAAAGAAATCGTAAAGGAAAAAAGGAATATCCAAGAATGCAGTGCAATTTTGTGTAAGCTTCGACAACCCTTCCAAACTTCTAAGCGAAACATTTTTATAACATGAAAAATAGACGTCGCAATAAATGCAATAAAAACTTCTAAGCGAAACATTTTTATAACATGAAAAATAGACGTGGCAATAAATGAAATATGGTATATTATATTGTATATTATATTATAGTATACTATTGATGTAATAACACGGTGTGTGTTATCCTATGAATTTATCCCTCGATTATTGTGATTATATTGATGTGGGAATCTGTCGATCTTCCCGAGGCAGCAGGTGTAAGAAATGAAAATCGTTACAACGTGTGTATGTGCTTTTTGACGTTTCGGTGAGCAATGTCACCCTCATCAGAAACTTTAATAAAAATATAATTTTAGAATTTACAACTTCAAGAAACATAAAAAAAATGATTTGTCAATATAATATATAATAGTTACCAAAGTTAGTTTTCTCACCGCAGTCAAGCGGTGGGGGAGAAAAATCGACAAAAATTACATTGTGAGAAAACTAACTGTGGTAACTATTATAATATTGACAAATCATTTTTTTTTATGTTCTTGAAGTTGTAAATTCTAAAATTATATTATTATATTTTTATTAAAGATGAGGGTGACATTGCTCACCGAAACGTGAAAAAGCATACACACGTTGTAAGGGTTTTCATTTCTTACACCTGCTGCCTCGGGAATATCGACAGATTCCCACATCAATATAATTATACTATACTATTTTTCCCCGAAACGAGGCCGAAAATGTCATATTTCCGTTTCGGAGCCGGGCGGGAATAAGGCACTTTCGGTCCGGTGTCAGGAAACTGACATATTACGCAGTACTTATACACAATTTTTATTTGGTTTTCCAATAAAATTAAAAAAAAAATTCAAATTCTACATTTTCTGTAACAACAGATTCTTTTCAAAATCACTCTCTGTGAATCCACATTATGTACCCTGTACCGTGTACTGAGATAGGATCAGAGGGTATCATCATCGTACTTACATAATGCGAATTCTAGAAAAAGGAACTGAACTTTCTTATTGGTCTTCTTCTTTTAACAATTTGTCCGAATAAAAGAAAACGTCGATTCGAATGGTTAGTAAGCAATACTAAAACTTACCAAGGAAATTTTAGTAATTTCACGTTACACACACGATCGTGTAGCATTGTCCGCTAGTACCATATTTTTAGGGAAACCAAGCTCGATCCTCATTGGTTGACATAATACTGTTAGATTCAATCAGAACACCGATTTATTAGAAATATATACCACGAGTCGTCACGATACACGGAACGATGCATTTATAATGCAAAATGCAAAATAAATTATAATGCATCCTAATAGCCAGTATAGACGGGAATATAGAGGGTATGGGGTATTATTGACTATTCAGACATGAAAATTAGTACTTATATATGATTGGTTATGCTATAACAAGAAAAAGGAGTATTAAAATTAAATTTTCATACTATTGAAAACGTACCTTAAGCTTTTGAGGTAAATCTAAAATAATAACATTATAATTCGCATACATTGTCAATTTATACGTGAGCATTAAAGTGCTTCACTTAATTCTTACCTCAATAATTTTTGCTATATATTTTTTTTTAACCAAGGGTACTGCATCAGATGATAAAAAATATTTATCAAGTTTCAGCCTAAAAGTGTATTCTAAGTCATAATAACGCATAATAATGTATTAATGTACAGCGTTAATGTTTTTCAGGCTTAGGCATTGAATATGCTCATTTTTTATTATATAGAAAACAGGCCGTGCTTTTCAGTTGTTTTTTGACATTTTTTGTAAGGTTAAGATGTGAAAAGAGGGGCGGAGAAGGGATAGAGAGCCCGAGAAAGAGATAGAGAGAAACATAGAAGGAGGGGAGAGGGAGAGACAGACAGAATGCAGAGAATGATGTTTTGCGTGTGAGTGTGTATTATTTGTTCATTGTGCAAGTCGCCTTACGTTCATGTATACCCAAAAGTAATAAAAGCCTTGGGAGTAATAGAATCTTTACAGTAATCAGTAATGAACGATACGTGAAGGTGTAAACTGATGATTGAAAGCAAATCCAATGTTTATATGATAGCTGAATGATTATTGGATCGAAGGTTTTTGGTAAAAGTTCACCATCTTAATTGCTCAGGGACGGAGATACATATTTGCTGAGGAAATTCGGTATTCATGCATCAATTAATGCAACGGCAAAGCTCAAGTGATTGACGAAGGAAATATCTTTCTTCCCATATGTGCGTATATGCTGTATGCATGTATGAGTTAAAGAGCGCTGAAGACGGAAAGAGAAAACTTATGGCCGTTTGTGTTTTATACAGGAGACGGTGAATACAGCATTGAATGTCGTACATAAAGACTAGTGAGACTTGCAAGAGGTGAAACAAAAAAAACATATAATGCCAAAAACGTAAGTGTAAAGTTTATTGCGTTGTCGTCATTGTTGCCATTTTTTTCTAGGTAATATTAGAGGCAATTCGAAATGACGATTCTTTCGAAAAAAAAGCAGAATACACCTAAGGATAGGCGCGGCGAGTGTTCGAGTGCTTCTGAGGTCGACGTTCACGGGGTACAAAATGAACACAATGCCAGTGGATCTATTACTCTGCCAAATAGTCCCTACCAGGTATGCAAGTTTTTTTCATTTAACCTTTTTTTAGCAGTTAATAAGCTAGATTTTCGATTTCCTTTATCTATTTTGAATAAATCACGAAATTAATTATGTATTATTTTTTTGTATTATTAATTTTCTAGTACTATTATGTTGCATAAGTATCATAGGGAAGCACTAAATTTATATAAAAAATTGACATTAAAAATGAAACATCTAATTTGAGATTCAAGTTTGATATCGTTACCTTGAAACTCACTTAGTTATTCGAATAGTAACTTAAATTATACAATCTAATTTTAATGTAGTGTATTTTATTGTTAAAAATTAATTCTTATATAACGGTCAAAATTAACAGGTGCGCAGTAGTAATGGTTTTGCAGTAGATTTACATAGTGGACAAAATGACCACAATTCGGCCTCAATAGTCCTCTCTGCTAATGGTTCTTACGAGGTAAGTGGATATTTTGTTGTAGCTTCAGTTATTTAAAATTTAATTCTTAATTTTTTTATAGGGAAATGTAGATCGACGTGAAGAGAAACATTTTGACGAAAGTGGTGGCTCCAATCATGGAAAACGTCATCGTAGACGAGCAAGTCCTCCTCATAGGTAAGACTTCATTTAACTCAATTCCAATATTGCTTCAATTGTATTATATTCAATTTTAGTGGCTGTATAAACAGAAGTTCACGTAGTAAACGAGAACGAGAGAGAGAAAGAGGTCGTGGCACAGGAGTAGCTAGCAGCTGTGCTCTTAACAGTGGCAATGAACGTGAAAGAGAACGAGAACATGAAAGGCAGTCCACACCACCAATTGCTTCATGTAGTAATGGTGGTTTACAAGGTTCAATATATTATATTATTATAGTAATGTATACTAAGTTGAACATAACTAATTATAAAATTAATTTATTTTCTTAAATCAATCACTAATCAAAATTTATTTATTTATTTAAACCAGAAAATTACATAGTAATCCTACATAGCTAAAAACATTTATCTGAGCATGTAAGGACTGGTATACTCTTACTATCTGACTTACTTACAAACTAACTTGTATACTAAAATTTTATTTTTCACGTTTTTTTTTCTGTATCTATCATGATTAGTTGTTTTTGTATTCAAGTAAACTAAAATCTATATCAATCTCTGTCATATAACACCTATCCTTATTAATTTACATTTTTAGAAATCTTTTTATGATTTTTTTACTACTAAAAACGTCAAAATAAAATATAAATTCACAATATTCCATTCACAGTATATATTTTTTTTTTTTTAATTACTATAAAACTTTAAAATTACTTACTAAGAAAACATAATTTTGTTATTATTTATTCTCAGCACTATAAAAAATATTTTCATGTGATAGGAAGTGATAATGCTGTCATGTCTAGCAGTAGGATGGCTATTGTTGCAGCAGCTGCAAATCATGAACATGAATCAGCTAACGGATATAACAGTGGTGATGAATATACTGGCAGAACAGGGAATAACTTAACCCTTACTGAATGGCAAGAGGTTTGTGATAAGTTCACATTATATATTATATAAGTTTTGTTTAAAATTTTAATAATTCATAATAAAACTAATTTATTTTCAACAGCGCGATAGATGGTTTGAAAAAAGATTAAGAAAAATGGGATTCATTGTAAAAAAGATGGGGGAAGATGGTGCATGTCTGTTTAGAGCTGTAGCTGATCAAGTTTATGGAGACCAGGAGATGCATGGAGTAGTTCGAAAACATTGTATGGATTACATTGTAGGTATCTTTTTATTTTACAATTAATAATTATATATCTATATTATAAATTAAAAATAATATTAATTACTCACAGGCAGCCAATCAAGAATTTTTTTCACATTTTGTTGCGGAAGACTTTAGTACTTATGTTGATCGAAAAAGACAAGAGTATGTTCATGGTAATCATATAGAGATGCAAGCAATGTCAGAAATGTATAATCGCAGTATCGAATTATTTTGTTATAGCACAGGTATTTTTGAATTTATTTATGATAATATTTTCTTTCTAAACAGTGAAAGAATTATTAATTTAATTATTTTTTTTTTTTTTTTTTATGAAAAAATACTTAAATTAAAATTTAGTTGTCACCATTATTACCTTATTAACATAATTTCTAAGTAATTTACTGACTATTGAAAATTTATCAATAAATTTAATAGAGTGCAAACCTATAACCGTTACCGACTGAGTAAAATTTTACAGTTGCGGGGGACGTCGGTATTTATATGAAATTACATACTTACTGCCATTTTTCTATGTTTTGCTAATTATTGTTCTTATACACTGTTATTCAACTAATTGTGAAGAAGTACACAGCCCTAAATTTTACAATATTCTACCACTATATAATTTAAAAATAGAATATCTATTTCTTTTTGCATAATTTTTAAGCAAAATTTTGACATACTACTACCGCAATGTAAAAACTTTGTTCAACGTTTGTACAATGTCTCTAGAGTGGTAAAATATTATAAAACTTAAAGCAGTGCACCCTTCACTGTATAATTCAACGTATTTATTTTTATACAGCTTCATAACTGACTGAAATGTACTCGGTCGATAATAGTTAAAGTGTGGCACCCTCTTACCAAACTAATTTTTTATTTTCTTTTGATTTCTTTAACAGAACCCATAAACATTTTTCACGGAGTGCTTAAAAGTGAGAACGAGCCTATAAGATTGTCATATCAAAGAGGTAGTCACTACAATAGTATTGTAGATCCTTATAAAGCCACAATTGGTGTTGGGCTTGGACTCCCTTCATTTAATCCTGGTTCTGCAGATCGAGAATTAATATCTGATGCTGTTCGACAAAGTGAAGAGTTACATATAGAACAGGTAAAATTTATATATTATTTATGTCATTATAAAGTTAAATCGCATAGCTTATTTTCATATTTTGCTTATTTAATGCTATTAGACTATGCTTGAAGATAAAATAAAAGCAACAGATTGGGAAGCAACAAATGAGGCAATTGAGGAACAAGTGGCCAGAGAAAGTTATCTGCAATGGTTACGTGATAATGAAATGCGAAAAGCAGTGAGTAATAATTACATCTTTCAACTATAATTATAATTATCGTATTACATAATCAAATAAACAATAGACCTCATTTTTTTCACAATGAATCATTTTAGTTTATGCTACTCAGTTGTTCAGTGTTGCATATGCCACATGATTTTCATAATTTGTTCTCAGAAATTATTTTAAATTGCCAGAAAAAAATTAATAATAAATACAATTTTTTTTTACCTGATACATAATCTTATCTATATAATTTGAAAATAAAACGATATCAGTTCAAAAATATTACTTCAGTAAAAATAAAAGTAACGTGTTTTACATTATACTGATTCAAAATAATCATTTATATCAAACTTGACGAAATGATTTATTTTATAGCGATCGGCAAGTAGTAGCAGTACAAGTACGGTTACAAGTGCTCAAAATAGTCATTTTCATTCACACAACAGCCGAACACAGCAAAGAAGTCATTGTTCTTCGCCCACATCAAATCAATCTAATCAAGAATCTTTACGCACTTCTCCAAAGGTATTCTTATGAAATAAAAGTAATATCACAAACTATTGAACCTCCAAGCCTTGCGAGATGACACGTTCATCGGTTTTCAAAGTTATACTCTTATCACGTGATATATAGAAACAAGTTCAAATTCTGAGAATTGAGGTGCTGTAAAAATTTTGTTCCAAGTTTACACAAGAACGAATTGATATTTTATTTGAAATTTTTAGAGTGGAAGAATATTATAAAACTTAGTGGTACACTTTTAATTTTATATAAATGGGATTTTTTTTATATAGCCTCGATACTGCCAAATTTACGCGGTCGATGCCACATAATGTGTGACACCCCGTTAACGAGGTCTTTCGCTAAAGAGCATATTTAATGGGTGCTTCCTTGGGCCCCAAATATTTTTAGTCTCCAATATTAATATTATTGCTTATAAAGTCATCTAAAGTCTAAATTAAAGAATAACGAATCGATTTATAGGTAAAAAAAAATTTTCTCAAAGAATTCAGAAATTTTAAGAAATTTAAAAAGCTGTATGTCATGCATTTTGCATAAATTTTCGAGATTAATATTAAACAACTTGGCAATCTTTCGTTAACACATATATTCTCATTTATTCTATTTTCGAATGGTTTTCTAGAATATATATCCATTTTCATACTTGCTAAAATAGGCCGGAAGTACTTATATAAATTATGCAAACATACAAAATAAAATCATGTCGGCCTCTAGTAGGCCCAAAGTAGGCTCTATAGTAAAGTAGCCTTAAAATTCGATTTTCATTAATGGCGTATTCATTTATTATTCGTCAAGGTACCTTAAAATTTCGTATAGAGAATGTAAGAATCGTTAATTATCACTTTTATAGCACGGCGTGACCTAAGTCCGTACTTACGTCACGCCTACCCGAGATTTAAGTAGTCCATTATTGCACCGTGTTTAATGTACACAGTGCAATAATGAACTGCTTATGACACGGATAGGCGTGACAGCGGACTTAGGTAACCGTGCTATAAAATATTTACGTTACGATAAGTACATGTGACTTCAGTGGCCCACAGCACGACGTGATTTATCACCCTCGCTACGCCCGAGGGCTAACATGTAACATCACGCCGTGCAATAATGGGCCACTTAAGTCACATGTATCGTAATATACTATTTTCATTCAAAATTTCATTCCACAATATTGGTTCTGATTTTGCGAAAGATGGTTCTTAAAAGTACATTTTCTTTTTAGCTACACAATTTTCCAAAGTATAGGTAGTTATTTTTAAATATTTATTTCTACTTTTTTGCGGGGTTAGGGTGGATTCGGTTGATTGTTATAATATAAGAGTATAACTTTGAGCTCTTCAAACATTCACCAGATCAAGACTACTTAGCTCGGATGTGTGAATGCCATTATAAAGAATAATGCTATATATCAATAGTGGCCGTATTATAACGCGCGTAACGCAGAAAATAATTTAGAGTGAAATCCGATCGAACTCCAGGTCTAAAGTTTTTTGCGCATTACGCATTCTCCAACTTAGTCATTAAATATCACATCGTTGCTTACCGTATTTGAATATTTTACAGAAATCTATAGTGAAAATTTATATATATATATATATATTTTTTCTAGATAAATGATAATGTACGTTACAACAAGAGGTCACCCCAACATCAATCAAATACTGGAATTCCTCTCCTTCCTAATGATTATGCAGCTTCTTCAGTTTCACAAGAACCAGTTCCTGGTAGTAGCAAAGAAACGCATACTTCACCAGACATTTCTCTTTTTAATCGTCTTCCTCCAGAAGTATTTGGTAAAATTTACATTTAATTATTTTTTAATAAACATTTGTTCGACAATTTAAGAATATTTTAATAGATTTAATATTTATGATTTATATAATTTGGTTAAGCATATATAATTTTTGAAGTACTTATATTACATAAATTGTAAACAATTAATAAACAGTTTCTGTTCACAAAAAAAAAAAAAAAAAAAAAAAAAAATATTGTACATGTCAAATTTCAAAACTGACAAGGGGAGTATACACCCTCCGGAAAACGGATTTTTACGGGGCTTTGAGAATCAACTTACGATATCTAAAAATGAAGCCTAGTGTTCCTAATTCCATCTTATCAGACCTTTTCAAATATGCTCTATTTCGTTCAAAAGTGATGTCTCTTTTATTGTCACTTTGCAAGTATTTATGATACGAAAATGAGCAAATAAGGCCATAATACTAGACAGGAAAAGCTAAAATTTAAGATTTGTTTCATTGAAAAGTATTGATTTTTCAGGAAATTATAAGCAATCAAATATAGCGTAAAAAAATAGTTCCAACCGTTTTCTGCCGCTATCTTTAATTGCTTATAATTTCTTGAAAAGTTAATATTTTTAATGAAATTAATATTTTAAGAAAAAGAGCCTATGAAATGGAATTAAAAACACTGACCTCCTTTTTTAGACACCAAATATCGATTTTCAAATCGCCGTGAAAATGCATTTCTCGGAGGGTGCGCACCCTTCTTGTGAGTATAATATACATATATATTTATGTATTGTGCACAGATTAAATTAAGTGAAATCAATTGACGTTTTATAATTCATGCGAATTAGTGTAATTGGACTTCATCATTTTTACAATGAATTTAATTAAAAATTTCATTTTTCTCCAAATATTACACTAAAATTAGATGCAAAGATCTGTACATTATATTTCTAAAATAGTAAAAATTTATTTTTTATGTACCGTTTTGAAAGTATTTAAAAATTATATCCAGTCGCGTACTTACTGAAGTTTTCGGTTTTCTCATTTTTTACAATATTATGAGTATAAATTTATATTATTAATATATAAATGTAAGAAAAAACTATCTAAGAATCTGTTATAAGTTGAACTCCCTATTTACCATTAAAACTATATGTATATATACTCTATCGAATTCAAACGAATATATAAGATTTCATTATATCCGAAAAACACGTTCACACGCATATACGCGTATAAATGTATACAAATATTTAAAAAACAATCAAGATTAAATGAAAATAAGATAAAATAATACGTATGCGTGGCCCCCCTTTAAGGACACCCGTTTTTCCCTTTCAATTTTGAATTTTCGAAAAAAAAAACATTGACACGTTGTAGATTTAGTAAACGTATCGAAAAGATTTTTCTTAAAATTGAATGAGAAAAACCGGTCTCTGGAATCGTCGGTAATGGATAGACCGAGCATCATTTTAACGCCAACGTTTAAAATTATGAGATTAGTTCCATCTTTTGCTTTAGTGAACTAGTATGGGAATAGAGTAGTTGGCCCATTTAAAATATAACTGAACGAGTAAATTTCAAATTTCTAGGTAATATAAAAAGAAATACTTCGAGTCGCACAAAAAAAAGTGCACTTCTCTAAGTTACAAAGTTTCAAGCAAATATACGAAGCAGCGCGGTAACGCTCTAAAGGCAAAAGTTAAATTAATTTTTTGCTATGCGCAATCCACTAACACTTCGTTTTACAAAGTTGATGGCCAAATGACAATGGTGCCTTATTTCTGGAATGAAATTTCTTTTCTTTTTATTGTTTATTGTCTACGTGTTCACCCGATACAACAGTGTCAGTAGGAAGATACGACCGCCCCTTAAAAATTTTTTTCAAAGTTTACTCGGAAACTGATTGATATTCTGATTTGAAATTTTTCACTTATGCGGGCTGCTATCTTGATTTTGTATACCTACTTTTACACTATTTCTTTTTATACAGCCTCGAAACTGTCAAATTACTCAGTCAGCAAAGGTTAGGTATTAATGAAAAACATTAAAGTATTATACTATTGACAAAATCTGCATAAAAGCAGAATTTCTAGATTTATAATTAAGTAAATTATTTTAGGTTTGACTGACTGGGAGGATAGTGATATTTTATCAAAGGTGCTAGCCACATCACAGCAAGAATATCTAGATAGTCTAAAACAATCGCGCACCACTACAAGTGATTCCAGCGACACAATAGATTCGGCGAATAGTTGAATGATGTACACTATGTGATGATATAAATATATATATATAAATATATATGCCTATACATATATATATACCTTCTCGTTTCAAGAGAAGTAATTTTAAAAGAATTCGGATCAAAGGATGTATACATTTCTACGTCACAGAATCAGTCGCGACTATTTCACGCGTTAAAAAAAAGTAGTACAGTAAATCTTGCTAATTTTTTTTAACAATTTTTTATTTTTATTTTCTTTAAAAAAAGATGTGTCATATAAAATAGTAATTTTTTGTTTATTCTTTATTTAAATATAACTTGTTTTTTTTTAAGAATGGTTCTTTGATAAAGATAGAAATTATAAAAAGTTTTACATGATAAGTAAATAATTTTGATTTGTACAATAAACTGATAAATAAAAATGAGGGTTTATAAATGTACGTAATTTATTCGTATATTATAAACGCTTCATTACGTATTATATGACGCTGTGTGTTGTCAATTTCGACCTTAATTCCCTCAGCTTTGTGTTTACTTGATTAGTTATATATATATATATTCAGTTTCGCTAGGTAATCGCCCGAGACGGTTACTTTTATTTAAATACAAGACAATATGAGTAGTAAAATGCACATAGAAAACTTTCAATTTGAAGCTGTGCTTGGAAACGGAACTTTTGGGTAAAAAACAACTCTAAACAAATTATAAAAAAAAATCTATTTTCAATTTATGCTTTCATATTTGGTTTCATAAGCAAAGTTTATCTGGTGAAACGCCGCAAAGATGGAAAGCAGTTTGTCGTTAAAGAACAGACACAAAATTCTAGTAACGCTTGGTTCAACAAGGTAAATTAAATCAAATTAGTGTATGTATTTATACCGGCATTTGTAGAGTGAGTATCGAGTAGGTAATATATTAACACTTAATTTTTTTATTGCGCACATGGATGAATATGAATAATGCTTACAAGTATTTTCTGTGACCATCCAGTGTTTATAAATTTGGTGTTGTACAGGCTATTCGAATTAATTTATTTATACAATGAATTATTGTATAAAATTTATCGTTTTTCTATAAATATGCACCATGATAGATGTTATCAGCTGAAGTGGAGTGCATGCAAATATTGCGACATCCCAATATTATTTCGTATTATGGCGCCTGGCAAGACTCTGGAAGTTTTTACATTTTAATGGAATACGCTGTGCGTGGTACATTAAAAGATCTTTTGGATAAAACAATGAGCCCGTTGGTAGAGAAGGTAATATAATGATGACATGATTTAAAAAATTGAGTTTCTGTATCTTTGTGTGAAACTCATGTATCTTTCTACATTTCTAGGATTCTCTGTATTTATTTACTCAAGTAGTATTAGGAGTTCATCATATACATTCAAAAAATATTCTCCATCGGGATTTGAAACCGGAAAACATCATGCTCACTGGTCGTGTGGGTGACATTGTTAAAATCGGAGATTTTGGATTGTCGAGAGATTTAAGAGAGTGAGATTTTTTATTTATTTATAAAATACTGTATCTATCCTATATCAACATTCACTTGTAATTGTTTTACAGAAGTAATATGAGTCATGCAGGTTCCTATTACTACATAGCACCGGAAATGTTAAAAAAAGAGCGATATGATTTTAAAAGCGATATTTGGAGTATGGGAGTTATACTACACGAAATTCTAACTAAAGAACAGGCTTTTCCTGCTTCGGTAATTTATTAGTGATAAAAAATCTTTCTCTTTTTTGCAAGTCGACGATTTGCTATTTATAGTCCTTTTTATTTTAGAGCATGAAAGAAATAGTGGATTTGATATGCAATAAAAAGCCAGATTTATTTAGATCGGGAAACGTTTCCAGAGAGACCAAAATTATAGTTTATAAAATGCTTCAACTAAAACCGACGAAGAGGCCGACGACGCGATTACTGTTACTGTGCCCGTGTTTAACACCGCACGTTGCTAAAGTTTACCTTAATTTAGGGCGAGCTTACTCCATTTCATCTAACCTGTTTAACATTAATATGTTTCGTTCATTTTGTTAATATAATGTGAAAATAAAAAACCAATTATAGTATAACAATAATTAAAAGTATTAAAACAAAAAAGTTACCACAAACGTACTCATTTTACTATGAAAAATAAAATTTAAAATTTTCCTAACTATCCTTAATGACAATCTAATACCATTTTATAATATAGATGCATCCAATATTCTCTGCAACTGTGTTAATATCTCAGTGTTCGAAATTTGAAAAATAGCAATAAAAATTGAAATTATTCATGTCATTGCTTATCTCTTTCTATAGTGTTCATAATTAACAATGTGCATAGAATTATATTATAAATATATAAATATTGACAGTAATTATTTTTTTTATACTTTTCAATATAAATACATACATACAGAAATATATAATGTACTCTTCTACGGGGTTAATAAATTACATATGACTACATTAATTTAAAACTGCGTCGCAAAAAGCTTCATAAATAAAATTTCTCTTTGTGTAGTAAAAATAACCTTTTATATATATATAGTTTTCAAGTTTTCTTATAATTCTTGTGAAGACGCTGCAGATGCTGGCTTAGCTGTTGGAGGTCGAGCTAAAATGAAGTAAAATAGTTTGTTCAGTATTAAATATTTCCATTCTACCATAAACATATAAGTCATCGGAATTGTTATTACTTGAACAAGTCTGAGGCTGAAATTTGATATCGTCGATCGCAAAGCCACCATTGCTGGCACTACCTTCCAATATAAGTCGATACGGTGCTCGAGACTCAATCGCCACTTGCGCCCAAGTCCACGATGGTTTCGGATTGTTAAATCCTTTCGCCGTCAATGACCAGAGCTTATAAAAAAATAAAAATAAAAATATAAAAAATATAAATTGTGCAGAGCGTTAATTATATGTATCTATACCACTTGTTGCTCGGATTCTTCGTCTTCTTGTGAGGCCTCAGGCGAGCCGTTGCCTTCCTGGCCGCTGGAAATCCTGAGTATCCTCAGCGTGGTCGACTCCTCGACACCGAAGGCTACGAACCAGAATGTGAAACAGGTCGCCTCCTCGTCCGGCGAGACGCTCACCAGCGGCGAACGCAGTCTGACCTCGCGCTTCTGCGTCGGGGAAAATATGTCGAAGAATATAAAGTCGCCGGACGAGCCGAACGTCTTGTCTAGTAACTGGGCAGGCCGATGACTGGGATAGGCGCGCTGCCACTGGACTCGTGGATCATTCACGCCGCCGTTCGTCACGTTCTCCCAGCCACAAAGGCCCTTCTCGAAGCTACAATCTTCGGTACCCACCATTGCGCTTCTCGGTCTCACTGCGTAAATCGAAACTTCATCAGTTGCAAACTCGCTCGCTCAAATTATATATTATATATGTATGTATATATTTACCGGTACAATTGCCCGTGTAAAAAGCGATATCGTCAATCGCTATATTGCCGTTGGCTCGATTAGGGCCCCACGTGCCCTCGAAGAGTATGTTGAAGTTTCTCCTCTCGAGCACGTTCGCCTGGCCGTAGTTCCAAGTCGGTCCTTGGTTATTGTACAGCTGCCAGATTGGTACCGCCGCGTCGAGGCTTTCGCCCACCGGCTGTACCAGCACTCTCAGTATTCCTGTAAAAAAAATGAAATATCGTATATACTTATTGTAGGCATCATCAACTATAGTCATACATATATATTATTACTTCAGAATTTGAAGTAATTTAATTATCAGTATTAAATTTAATCTAATTGAAAATCAAAATTTATTTATCAATGTGGTTCAATCTAATATAAATTTGAAATTTAATTATCAATGAAACTGAAAATTCGATTACTTATTACTTAATTACTTTTTATAACACTGCTTCAGATGATAAAATATATGTATATTATAATCACCTAAACTCGGCCCAGTCGCATCGATGAACGACTCGAACATGAGGTACCAGAAGGTGAGGCATATCGGATCGCTCGAAGCCTTGATCTCGTTGCTGAGGAGGTAAGCGGTGCCGGTGACGGCGGGCGCGACGCCCCGCGTCTGCAGCGCCATAAAATACTCCTGCCGAGGCCGCGTCGCCGGCAGACTGTAGGCTTTACGCTGACTGCGCGGGTTCAGCGTCTGCTGGGAGACGCGCTCCCAGTCGACGCGACCGCGACTCGCCAGGCCGCCCGCTGAGCTCGAGCCGCTGAGGGCGCCGATCTCCCGGCTGTTTATCCACTCGCACTCGTCGGACTCGAAGGTGCAGTCGCGCGGGAAGTGCGCCGGCGCTGCTACTTGCGGCGATGCTGTTATCGGTGATGTGGTTGTAAGTACGGTGGTTTTTCACATTTACTTATAGTCGAATAATAATAATATGTACAAAGGAAGAAAGAAAGAAAGTTGCATATCTTCGGCTGAGCGAGGAAAACAGGGACGATTCGTCTGAACGCTAAAAGAAAGGGGACAATACAGAGGAGCGCTCTTATTTTCATTGGGTTTTTCTTTGGGAAGCGCTGTTCAATTTTGAACATCTGTTTAAAATTTTATTTTTTTAATAAACACATTTATGTAAATATATAAAATATGTATAAATGATTTCACACGGATTCTATAGAATGTTATATATGATCTTGTTAGTTTTTTTTTTCATTATTTTACGAATCTAATATACTAAGCTAAGTACTTATATGTTTCTTATGTTGACCACATTTTTAGAGAGCAAGCTTCCCATTCAAATTACAAAATTAATGAAAGTAAATCAGAGCTAATACATAAACATTTTATTCTATAAGAGTGTCATCAATTTTACCCTAGTTTATAGTTGAATGATAAATCTTTTATTTCATATGTATAAAGTTTTAAATATTGATATTTTATTGGGTCGTACTTTGGCAAAATAGTATATATGAATTGAAATTTTTTAAATCCCTACAGCGTTTCTCAACTAGAAACTCTATGAAAAAAAGAACTCGTGAATTGTTTCCTGCTTTCTACGCGCTCGGCCGGATTGTCCTCTTTCTTAGTGCTCAGCCAATGGTTATTTCTCCCCTTGCCTCCCAGCCCACGATTTATAATTCTGCTCAAATCATCAAATTAACTGACCTCAAAAAACAACACTTAATTTTGTTGCTTCATAGGACCATGTTGAGTGTACTAAAATCGAGAAAATCGTCAATTGAGCGGCAAGCTTTTTTACGGAGAGTAAATTTATTTCGAAGAAATGCTTAAAAATGCCATTTTAACATACATGTTTTTATCAGTGAGTCACACAATTACCTTTCAAAAAAGAAAATAGAACTCGATATCATGAGCTTTAATTTGCTTTTTACCGAATGAAAAAAATGTTGAAAAATGTTGATTCTCCAAAAGTTACGAGTTCAAAGATGAGCGTAAAAACAAAATACTGTGAAAATGCACAGAAGTGGGTTTTGCTATTTTTCAGTGTATTTTACATTAATTTTTTCATTTATGTATCTTTCGAACGAATCAACATTGTTCATCCGATACAAAGCAAATAAAAGCAGTCTCTAGTTTTATTTTCGTTTTTTGAAAGGTGATCTGTCTGGCGTCGAAATAAAGTTATTGACCACAAAAAAGCTTACCGGCCAATTGACCACGTTCCCGATTTTTTGTACACTTAAAATGGTCCAAATGTTTTCTTTTTTTTTTATTAATTTTTGTAGCCCCAGTTGTTTAATTATTTCTGTATAGAATTGCTCATGTATGTATAATATAAACTAACTTGGACAAGCTCCAGTGGAGAAGGACACATCATCGATGGCGATATCGCCCATGCCGGTGTTCCCGACGGTCGCCTCGAACACGAGCTGATAATCGTCTAGCGAGCTGACAGTGACGCGCGAGTCGAACCATGAGTTGCCCGCGTTACCGCGCAGCCGCCAGATCACCTGCTGCTGGGACTCAAGATTGCGAGCATGTCGCAGGGAGAGCTTCAGCTCGCCGATACCCGAGCCAAACATGTGAAAGGAAAAGTGCATGCAGGTGGGCGCGTCCGGCGCGCTGGCTGGCAAACCGACGCTTACCAGCCGGGCCACGTCGCCAGGTCGACGAGGATAGCTTGAGTCGATGTAGGCGTAGCCGCCGCTCGACAGACTCGCGTCACGGTCCATCACCGGCCCGGTTGTTGGGTTGCTGCTGCCTCGGCTCTGCGTTGGCATGCGATTTTCAGGATAGAGGTTTATTGTGTCATGGTTTGGCATAGATCATAATATATTATATATATGTGCGCTTGCGTGTGAATATTATATATGCTTACAATAGACCAGTCAAAGTCGTCTTCGGCCTCGTTGGTCCAGTCGCAGAAGCCCCCGGCAAAATTGCAAAAACCAACGCACGAGGTGCCCGGTTGAAGGTCGATGTCGTCAATGGCGACGTAGCCGCGGTAGGAGCGTGACGGGTCGCTCGGTTCCACTGGTATCCCCTCGATCACCAACTAAAACGCACATAATAGCTGAACATGCTTACTCTCTGTGGTAGCGTCACAATTGTACATAAGCGGCATAAATATAATAATAACCCTACTGAAAAAAAGCCCACAACATGCGGGACCCTTGTGGAATCCACGTCAAACATTACTGCGGGATCCCATTGGGACCCAGGCGGTTGCCATTATATGGTTTCCACATGAATAACTTTATAACAAAAAACTATATACTTTCTTATATCTATACATATCTATCTTCTATCATTCTTATTTGAACTTTAACAAATTATAAATAAATGAAAAGATTGTTTAAAAATTATATTGAAAGTTAGTCACGTGTTAGATCCATGTGGCTAACATATGGGAACCATGTTGGTCCCAAAGGATGCCGCTGAAAAATCTCAGGTCCCACGTGAATCCTACATGATTCCCACGAGGCTACTTCGCAAGGTTCTTACATGGTTCTTACGTGGTTCCCATATGGATTTTTTTCAGTGTATAAGAAAATTAATGATGGACACTCACGGTATGTACGTCGGGATAGGTATAGAGAATCTGCGCCTGCTGCCAGACTCCGAGCACGTGGTAGTGGGCGTTCCAGAGTACACGGTCCTCCTGCTGAGTGGCGGCGGTTGCTGACGATCGGCTGCAAGCTCTGGCCGTTGTCGTATCGTTCGCCTTGGCAACGGTGGAGCTGAACTCGTCGTGGCCCGGGTGCAGCAGGACCTTGAGACCGGCCGAGCTCAGTCCGTCAATTGCGTACTTGAACATGAAGCAGGTGCCCTGGACCCCGGTGCTGCCCAGAGTCGGACTGTGCAGCAGCCCGTTCGGACTGAAGCTCTCCGTGGACGTTGATGAGCCGCTGAGGCTCGATTTTCCCGAGGGCTGCGAGGTTTCCAGAAAGGCGTATCTGCAAGTGTAGATATATATATATCCTAAATATTGTCTTTAACGGGTAAAGTGTTTATAATATATATAGATGGTGGGATTGATTAATTACCCTCCCTCCATAGATCCAGCCGTGGAATCTATAGGCGGCCCGCCGAGCCAGTTAGCCACTAAGCCAGTGCCGGACGTCCATCGGAGCGTGCCGCATCCGTTCTGCCACTCGCAGAGGGACTGAACGGGCAGTGGGCCAAAGTCGCAGAAGACCTCGTCGACGCTGGCCGTAGGCGATGCAGGCCCGATAGAGTCCGCGTCGCGCTGGGCCAACGTCCAGGGCGGAGGTGGAAACTTGCCTGGTAGTTGCCTCGGCCGCGTGCCATTGCTTAGGAGGTGCGGGTCGATCTGCTCGACCTCGTCGAACGGCTCCGTCGACACGCTCATTAAGCCCAGCCATTTCTCGCGGTTATCGCTGCTCTCTGTGCCCGATAAATTGTACATATAGTTAAGTTTTTATATAGGTATGCGGTTATATCGTCGGCTTGATAAAAGAAGGTACTATCTCAGAATCTGGTTGGAAACGGTACCAATTCGGAAACTAGTTCGAAAAGGTACCAACTAGTAGGTTTTTTTTTTGTTTAACTTTAAGAAGTCAAAATCAAGTAAAAAAATACATTTTTTTTATATTATGAGATATATATTTTTTTATATGGATTAAATACTCGATTGTACATTTTATACATTTTTGATTCTCTTATCTTTTGAAACCCGCAAAGTTGATTAGAAAAACTCGATTTGTGTGTTGGTATCTTTTCGAACTGGCTTCCGAAATGGTACCGTTTCTAACCCGATTCTGAGATGGTACCTTCTTTTACCAAGCCGACGACATATGGTACTGAAGAGTATGTAAATAAATTGCAGAGAGTGATTGCGTTTTTTGACGTGTGATATATAGTTGTATGCTGTACTAATAAATAATATATAATATATACATGTATATTGAAGCTGTGTATATAAACTAATGCTTAACAGTATTTCTGTAAGCTAAATTAGTTTTACATTATAGAATTGTAAGATATCGTCGCGCGGTACGAAAAAATAGCCAACTTCTAAGTTTGCGCGAAGAAAAAAGTAAAAAATGTAGTGCTATACTACTTAAACTTTTTTCGCGCGAAACTGGATTTTCTTCGCGCGCACTTATAGAAGTTGGCTTTTTTTTATACCGTGCGACGATACACGAGAGTTTATATACGCATATAAACATTAAAAAATATTCAACAAGCTTTTATTTCAAACGCGCAGATCAATCAATCATAGGAATGCTAGCTCGCCAACTTTGTAGAAGTGTATGATTTGACGCTCGATCAACTTTGAACTATATTACGACGTGGCGGAACTTGGATCAATTAAATTAACATTTTTTAATTCGGAAATAATAAAGCTACTTATAATGAAAGCTCATCGTTCTCTCTGTATACAAGATTACTAAGCCAAAGTTTATGTGCAACTATATATTGCCAGCCAAGTATAATTCATAATTGTATATAGTATAAAGGAGCTTTTCAAAAAATTACTTAATAATGTATTATTATGTCAAAAAAACTAAATATATCGCATAGCTCATTGAATGTTCTCGTATAAGAATAAATATATATGTATAGTAATAGAAAATCAAAAAGTCGCGAAACCCGTGCCTCAAAAAGGAAGAAAAATCATAGATCGATCCTTAGTGACTATAATATAAACCATTGTGGATATATGGACGTACCAGGCAGCGGCTCGGAATTCAAATCGACCTGCTCGGCGAAGTATACGGACGGCTCGCTGACGGGCGACAGGACAAAAGCTTGTGCAGCATCCCGACGATTAACGACGCCAGCCAAGATCAGCAACAGTAGAAGATTACGACAGTGACGCGCTGTCATTGCGCCGTGATATCACGTTCGCCTCATGGTACGTGGTATATACAACTCGCACTTGCTTTACTGCTGCTGCGCTCGTTATCCCGGAATCGACTGTAAAGCTGCGCGTAAGCGCGCATCACGCGTCGCGTTCGACATCGCGCGCACCGCGGGGGAGTAGCAGGTGAACAGTTCCGGCCGAATGCGCGCGCGCGGTTCGTTACGCTCGCCAGAGGCTATACACATTTGCGCGCGCGCGCGTGTGTATGAGCACACAGGAAATTCTTTCCTACTTGAACAATAAGAATTCCGGACCCCAAGTTGATAAATTTCTCGATAAAATGCTTTCATTCCCGCACGCACTCTCGCTCTCTCTCTCTCTCTCTCTCTCTCTCTCTATGTATGTATATATTGTTAATGCGGATGTATACAGTTACATTGACTTACTATTATGTGCTGTTTGCATTCGTCCATGGCGAGAGAGCCCCGCTATATGATATAGATGTGTGCGGGTGTGCGATATATATGTATAAAGCATATTTTATTGTTCCTCATAGTCGACGGATAGCGGCGTATGATCAATCTTTGTGGGACTTGCACCTGTGTCAAACACCGTTTCCGTGAAACTGAATTTATTAATACACTTTTTTAATTTATAACG
Organism: Torymus flavipes; assembly: GCA_030522905.1. Taxonomy (NCBI): domain Eukaryota; kingdom Metazoa; phylum Arthropoda; class Insecta; order Hymenoptera; family Torymidae; genus Torymus; species Torymus flavipes. The sequence goes on along the minus strand of JAPYZO010000672.1, from coordinate 904 downwards.
CGTAAAAGTAAGGTAATATATAGTTAATAATAATAATGGTGCTAAGTCTATAGAGAGTTATGGTAAGAAAAATATAATATGCATGCATCAACCAATTTAGAATACGTCCGAAAACAGAGATGTATAGAGTATTTATAATTTTGCCTAACTTTTATATATTAGCAATTCTACAAAAAAACGTCAAACAACGGGGTACAAAAATGAAAAAAAAAATGTTTGAGGTACCTAATGTGCCAGGCTTTTTGGTTCTTTGAACTATTTTGAATGTGCAAAACATTATTGCAGACAATAACTTTATATCGATTTATAAATGATCTTTTTCAAACATAAATCATTTTCTCAATTTCAAATAAGAAAAGAAAATAAATCAATTATAGAGAACATGAGCTTTATTGTGTTTTTACCAGATGAAAAAATGTTGATCCTTCAAAAGTAATTGCATACGTTATGCAAAAAATTTTCCGCTTCAAATAACCAATTTTACCTCGAGTTAACTCTTTTTTTAAATTGCGTTTAATTAAATTAACCTTCTGACACCAGTTTTCAATTTTAATCATTATTTCCAAATTTTCGCTTAGCGTTAAATTAACTGCTTGATATATCCATTGCAGCCTACTCTATTATGTTTTATATATTAAGCAATTATAGCCTATTCACCTATATAATTATAAAAATAACTAACATTTCAGAAATTTTGTTTAAATCCAAGATTGCATATAGATTTTATATACTTACATATAATTCAAGAATGCTTTTTTCTTTATATTAGTCTAGATAAAAAAATCTGCGTGTAATTTGAGACTTAGTAAATTATGCTACTAATGACACTCTTTATTCTCATATTAATATTTGTAAAAGCCTAATGGTCCTACAGTTTACATCATAACTGCTGGAATAATATATC
>JAPYZO010000670.1:0-54333 GCA_030522905.1 Torymus flavipes | reverse complement strand
AAATCCATTTCCCGGAGGCCATGGACTCTCCTTGTTAGTAATAAATATGCAAAAAATTCGTATTTTCCGCACCAATATCAGCGCAAAAGACGCCTTTTTCGAAATAGCATTATACACACTGCAAACGGTACGGGAAATACGATTTTCCGCTTTCTATTGCAAAAAATATAGTTTCTAATTCTTCCAAATTATTCCCGCATGGATAGCTGGCGAAGTGGTATTTCTCTACTGGTTAGTATTTATGGCAGTATATAACATTAGACATTTTAATATTGCCATACACGTTAAACGAAGACTATCCAATAAGGTAAATCAATAAGCGAGCGAGAGACAATAGATGTGAAGATTGGAATAGAGATAAGGATCTTACGATTGCTAAACAATCGGCTTCGAGTTCTCAAAGCATAGTTCTTCTTCAATATAACAGCGAAATCCTATCAGTCCCTCGTTCAAAAATTCTGCGTTTACTTATTTTATCGTGCAATGGTCCTATAAGGCATCTTATTTTTCGCTCTGAACTACTAACTGACAGTCTTTTAATACGCTCCGCCCGGCAGAAACTCGAGTCACACGTGCTCGCAAATATATCGCGTTCTCTCTCCCTTTGAGGACGACTTTAATCCCTCGACGCTGTCGTGCACGCGTGAGCACACGTATATAGGTATACCTATAGTACTGTTGCGTTTTCCACCACCGCCATCATCTCCACCTCTCTACTCCTACTCTCCCGCACGCGCGTGTGTACACACTGCGGCAGACGGTAATTGAGGCGAAGCTGCTGCTGCTACTGCTGCTGTCGCCTCGTCGTATATATATAACTGTACACCGACCGGGGCAACAGAGTGGAATTTCAAAAAGCACGCGCGGCGTGCCTTATGGACTCTTTGTGTGCATTTCAGCAGTGGCTATATAGTATAGTCGGTTCGCCGGATTCCAATGCAAATATAACGCGATTCCCTCATATTATACTTGCCTCGGAATGCTCTCGCGCTCCTTGATTACAGCGCGTGCAACGAGTCGTGGAAAGAGAAAGAAGGAGAAAGGGCGAATGAGGGATCGAATAGAAAGCGAACGCGCGAGGAGACAAATTGAATTTTCTTATTAGCAAAGTTCGATAACTTGGACATCAAAAGTCATTACGAGCGCAGGGTACGTAAGAGTTTGATTCCCCCCCCCCTTCCTCCCAGTTACCTCCCTTCCCCTGGATACGCGCGTACGCTTTCGCCGAGAGCAACAGTCCGTAAAACGTTTTTACGATATTACACGTGCCGGTCGAGGAAGAAAGAGAGAGAGAGAGAGGGAGAGAGAGAGAGAGAGAAAGAGAGATGGCGGAGAAAAAAAAAGAGAGAGAGAGAGAGAGAGAGAGAAAAAGAGAGATGGCGGAGAAAAAAAGAGAGAGAGAGAGAGATGGCGGAGAGAAAACGAGAGAGAGAATCAGCACGAAAAATTCATACTTATTTAATTGACTCGATAACGCTCACCGGAATGCTAATGAAGCCGCTTCGGGGTAAAAAGAAAAATGCGAGTGCTGGAAAGGAAGGAGGGCACAGCGGATCGTTATGCGCAATTAAAATAGCGAATTGTTGCTTCCCTTTCTAATTTCTATATTACGCCGGCAGTGACGCGTCGTTTTTCTTTTGTGCAGAGTTCTTCATATTGCCAGTTGTCAACGTTGTGATACAGGGGGGCGACGGGGAGCATTTTGTAAGGACCAAGTTTAATATTTCTGGTTCCTATTGCAGGCACCTTTTTATATAGTCAGGGTTGCGCATTTTCGTCCTGACGTATTTTTTTGAATGGAAGATTTTGTATATTATAGAATAATTATGACTAAACGTTAAAGTTTTGCATTGCGTTCAGAAATCGTATTATTTGTGAAGATTTAAAAAATATTATATGATACCTTAAATATAGTTGAATTAATATCATTATTTGTTAATTGCAGACTAACTTTGAATTTGTGTTGATAATGTAAAAGAAAGATATTCTTTAACAAACGCTTTTTAACGTTTCTTAAGAATGGTTTTTCTGCCCTATCATATTTAATTTTTATAATTAAAAACGGACCATGCTGTGTGCATACATTACCATACAACTTTCAACGAATCAAATTCACTTCGTTGAGCGTTAAAAGAGTGCTCTCTTTTCGCCATCGTTATTAACCGGTCCGTTCGCGTACCTTTTCATGCAAAAAATTTCCTCGTCAAATTAATAATCCTGAAGTCTCTTCAAAAGACCAAAAGCGAATCTATGATGAGCTTCTTATGCTGGATGAGAGAAGACCTTGGGAGCGGAAAATCGGTGCTCCGTGTATATCCGCGAACGTACCGGAGACTTACATGTGCGAGGCTGGGGTGAAGGAACGCAAAAGGTGAGATAGATACGATGAAAATTCGTCTGTCAATACTTGTTTCGCTGGGTGCAGGATACTTATCGAGTGCAACCGGGCGCTCTACTTGGGCGCTTTTTCTCGGGAGAGAAAGCACGTTGTTATGTAACTGGGTGATACGTGGAGAAAACAGGTTACAGATACCGTATATGTTTCTAGAAAGACAGGATATGAGTCGTTTATCTCAATTTATTCATATTTGCACGTTTATATATAACGCCAGTTAGAAAATTATTAAAAAAGTATTGTTGATTGAAAGTACTTCCAAGCTTTTGTTATAAATACTTGTATGATAAATATTACAGTTTTTTAAGTAATCTATCATTCTATCTATGAAATTATTTCGATTATGCATTTTCCAGCCTTGCATCGGCGTTTCTTAAATTAAATAATCATTGTTGAATATAGGGCAAATTTTCATTCTTTTTAAACGTTTTAATAGGTCGCATTTTTAACCATGTTCACAGTTCCTGGAATGTGTGTAATATTCACATATCTTTCACATTTTTCCGCTAATTATAAGTCTGATTAAGCTTTTTAATGAGGTAGGTAAAAAAGACGTTAAATCACGGAATTAACAATATAGCAAATTAAAGTATATTTGATTTATAATTATCTCTTTCGTATTGTTAAATCGTTTGAGGACATTTTAACTAGATCATTAAAGTTAGCTACCCATTATAAAATACCGAGAGCAAAGGATCAATAGTAGTGCATCAACTAAATCAGTTGTTAATTATGTATTGAATATGTCTGTATGAGAGTATGATAGACGTGATAATGAGCTCGGGAGTCGAGAACATATCAAAACTCAGGATCGAGGTTTATATCTTAATTTATTATAGTGTATATAACTGTTTGATTTTGGTATAATAGTGATTTTACAAGGGATCGGCAATGAGGTTAGATAAAGTAAAAAGAAAAAATAGTAAGTAGAAATTACGATTGCATGTGCATGTGTGGTAGAGTGGATTATGATTAAGATAGGGCTTGAGGTATGTGATGACGCGTGTCCGCGCGTGGAGCAGGTGAGCTGTCTTCTCTTCGCAATGAACGTCAGCTGCAGGGAGTGCATCTCGCAGTCCGTATATACCCCGAGTACACGAGCTAGATGTCTGTCTATTCTGAGCGAGGAAAGACGGACTTTCTCTGATTACCAGAGCGAAGGTTTCGCACTTGGCTGGAGATGAGGAGCTTTAGCGACTAAGACTATGGGCGGCAGACTATAGGCGAATGTTTTTTCCCTACCTTGAAATTGTGGGTGGTCAAAGGCATTCTCAGAGTTGTTTACCGCACGATGGGGAAAATAATCCTTATATATATATAGCGAGCGATCGTTAAGTGAATTAAAGCAATAAGTTGCGTTATGAATATGAGACTGGAAGTTTCTAGTCTGGTGTTCTGTGGGAGCTATAGTCTTGATGTTTTCTTGAATGTACCGTGCGCCTTTTCTTATTATTATCGGAGCTTGGACGGACAGGCGAGCAGAGCTGTGTCACAATATAACATAAATTATAATTTTTTAAGAATTTTCTAAATAATGATACATTATTTTAGAACAAAAAGAAACCATGTACTTCATATACCCTTTGGAACTGCACTATCTTGTCGATAAGCTGCTGCAGTTCCGAGCCCATTTATTACGCGTACACCTATAAGGCCAACGCGCTTGTATAGAGCGGTGTGAGCGCGGTGTTTATTTAAGGAGCTTGTAACGCATTGCACACATCGTGTCGACGTGTCGCCGTGAGCTATGCTACAAATGAAATTCGGGTTAACGCGCTCGCTCGCTTGCAGGCGCCAGGATGGCGCGCCCCTTTCTATATCTCGCCGGATACGATCGATTTTAAGCTCAGGAGCTGTGCGCGTTTGAATCATCCTTTAATCAAAACAGTGGATTTCCCTTGCTCCCAAAAATACCACTCAGATTCACTCTGATTTCTGATAAATCCCATGTGAATGAATCCAGAGTCCATCCGAGTTGTTTGTTTAGTATGCTACTATACAAGATTGGAAATAGCAGCTCTATTCTGTCTTTTTTTCGAAACGTTTGTTTTCATTAGCACTTATAGCGTTGTTGTGAAAAAGCTCGATCGGAATAAACAAATATTTGTGTGCTGTATACATATGGGTTGTTGTTGAAGCTGTTACGGAAATATTATTCGATTTGTTTTTTGTTGAAAAATAATTATTTTAAATAATATTTAAGACGATATCTGTTCCAAAAATAAAAATTAAATCAATTCAGGTTTCCCTATACACAAATATTTGTTCAATAATTTGATAATTATCTGGTTATAGTGACTTTATTCATTGTAAAATTAGCTTTGTTAATGCATTTCGTAAGTATGTTTGTTTATTTATATTATATGATTGCAACAGAAAGAGACTCATTCAATTGCTTTTTTAAGGTTTTTATTGAAGAGACTTGGGTAGAATCTCATTTTTAATGTAAAGCAGCTTTTCATATTTTCATGTATATTTTCTAGTGAATAGATTTGTCATGACAATTTTTTTATTGTTATTTGGGGGCATTCCTACGTAAAAATAAAAATAATAAATTTGTACGTATTAATATTGTAACATATCGAAATATGATACCTGTTTCTCTTTACGTTAAAATACTCGGTTTTCTCACAAATAAAATTTAAGTAGAAAACTTAATATTAAGAAGATATTGAAAAAATCCTTTGCTTCAGCCATAAATGGTTTACTTTAGAAATATTCTACACAAACTTTAAACAAAGAACATAAAACAAAAGAGCTTCCAATGCCCTTTTCAGAATTAACAAATATTAACTCCTTCTAAAGTTTGGATAGTTTTAAGTCAAGCATCGGAAATTACCAAAAATGCTCTAAATTGTACTATGAATTTCAGCTATTTACTAAAGCATTTTCAATGCCTAACTTTAAACTATCGTAACTTTGCGTGGATTTAATATTTTTCGATTCTGAAAAAAGCAATTGAAACTTTACGTTCGATATTTCTAGACCGATCACGGTTCAAACAAAGGCTCTTTCCTACGTATTTTTAAATTCATCTTGAAATATTCATAGCTTGAGTTTTTCCAGCGTCGACATTTACTACTGTGACTTTTCTGATAGTTACATTTAAAAAAAAAGAACGCGTCCTTGGCCCAAAATAATCATGTACACCTCATGTTAGTCAACCATTATTTACTTGTAACTATATTATATTTGATATAAACCTCTTAACGGCCTAAAACAGTCCAAAATAAAACAATGTTATTTTTTCGATAACGGTCACAAGAGTAACCCACGAAATTTCTGTGCAGCATGAAAAAATCTATTGAACGAGACTAAGTAAAAGTCACAGATTATTTGTAATAAAAATATTACTCTATACTTATTTTTAAATTAAAACAAAAAATAAAAGAAATAACAGAAGCATTCACATAGAATGCCAAATTACGAACACTCAAACTAAAAATTTTATAAAATGGTACAGAATATGAATAAAAGAAATAAGCGTGTTTCAATACATAAAGTCCCTACGGACTGAGCGCCTATTATTTGGGTGGACTAGTCAATATTGCTGAAATGTACTTTCAAGCTAAAAATAATTTTTTTTTAAATCGATTCTATACGATCAAACCAATTTCTTTCTCTTTTTAATTTACATATTTTAAATATTTTATAATCATACACGAAATCAAGTATAAATGGAAGTAAGTCGTACTAATGAATCGGCAGCGATTTCAACTATAATCATGCATAATCCATGTTTTAAAAAAAGATTATTATTAATATTTTATAACATTATTGAAATAAATCCATTAATATTTGTTAAAAGTGCTTATAAAAATATATATTTAACACATAGTGAATAAGTTTATAAATATGGAACTGATTATTTTATTTCTAATCTACGGTTAGTCGAAATTCGTTCATTTTCAGACTGGGACGCTGATTTGTTCCACAAAAATTGAAAGTTTTGGTCTGCTAATAAGTCATGCTCAAACATGCCGAAAACAAAGTCTACAAACGGTGGATTAGTTTTCAGTGTATATACCTAGGTATCAAAATAAATAAAACATAGATTCCTCATGGAGCAACTTTCACGCTCTCGTCGAAAAGTCCAATTCACCACTGCTCTCGCGCTGGCGTAGTTATCCACTATGCAACTTTTTCCACCTCTTATGCAACGACTGTCATTATCCCGCTCGTACGCTCTCGCGTCTTTATTATCCCGCGCATGAAAGGAAAACGTTCGGAGAAAGTCGCGGGGGGTTGTGGGAAGAGGGAGAGTTGTTGGAACGCGAGCCTCCTCACACTACTTACCCCCGCGGCGGTGGTCGTTGCAAATCGACCGCGCGGGCGCGCACCGCCTGAAAGGAGCAATAGACCGTCTCGTCGGTGGCGGCGGCTGATATCGAAATTATGGCTCGTACACACACATTAAGCGGACGGCATGCCCGCACGCAACGTCTGCGCCGAGCACGCCAATGACCAGGAAACGGTGGCGAAGGGGAAGAGGAGGGGGTATGATGCTGCGGAGGTTTTACGGCGGGCTGGCTGCGCGCAAGTAGTTACGGCCCGCTCGGGTCAGCCTATACAGTGCACCGAGAATGAGGGGTACGCGAACGGTGAAATAAGCTTGCGATTCGGACTTTCCGGAACGAGCGTGTCTGTTTGGGACGTTTTAAACGCTGCAGTGGTTAGTTGGATATCGATGAGAATTTTTATTCTAGAAAAGGGAACGTTGCGAAACTAATTTTGGAAGTGGAACGATATGATATTTTTGTTACGTACACTTTTACGTATATGAATTTAGTAAGCGATTTGGCTTACGTGTTTGTTTACACTTATAACTCAGTTATTTTAAGTAATGCCTCGTTACTTAAAATAAACATAGTTTAATGAAACAAAGCTGAAGTGAAACACACATACGCACTCGCCGCACACGGCACACGCACGCAAATGCGTTAAGCTGCTATTGCATTGAAATAAAATTTATACGTTTCCATTTATATTTTTTTTATACTTCTTTATCAGTTTATCATGCTTTTTATGTTATTAGCAATCCCATAGGCAGGGGATTATATAATTTAATATTTTTTTCAGGTCAAATAAAAAAAAAAAAAACGGATTTTATTTTCAAAACGAATTTTTTTCTTGGATATCGCATTTTCGCTAATTCCAAAAAAAGAAATAATAATAATTCCGTGCCAGATTAATAACGATCAACAAGCTTATTAATAATATTCCTTCAGCCGATAAATGAAAGAGAGAAATAATTGGGTGAAACAGTAATACGACGCTACGCGTATTCATGCGTATGGATGTGTATATAAATGTCTGTGTGTATGTGTTTGAGTGTATAAACCGGTACGTTGGGGATGGGGATGCGAAGTTGCATACCTCGGGCGACGTAGTTTGGATCCAAATGAGATTAAGGCTCGCGATTTACTCGGGCCCGGGCATGATCGTATGTTCGATTATTATGCTAATCATGCGCGCGCGCGCGAAAATGGCCAAGGATAGTGACGCGCATTTTCGTTGGAAATCGATATGACACTTATGAGAGGATTATTATACCTCCCCGAAAATGAATACATAGATGAAAGGGTTTCATTGCTCTGGATATTTATTCTTTACACTTGAATCGCGACGTGAGATATTTATGGGGATTATTATTTTTGTCGATCGATATCCTTGATATACAGCCTGTGTGTACTCCAAACATAGGGTCACATAAGCGAGTAAATCATATTCAAAGAGTATAATTTCAGGGATTCAAAGGGATTTTGTGTAGCATCCATACCTAATGTGATGTATGTAACGAACTACGCATAAAGACAGAATTTTCGAAGTAATTTCGAATTGTAAAAAGTTTCTCAAATATACGGAAAACGGAGTATACGTCAGTAAAGATTGTTCTACATTTACGAAAACATACATGTATTTTTTCATTATTTAGAAAGTCGTATACTTATACTCGAATAATTATTATTTCCTTTTTAAGGTGATTCCAGCGGTGGATACCTTAGTTAATATTTAGGGTTTTTCGCAAAATTAAAACTTTAAATTTAAATCTGTACAACTGCAAATGATTTATACGCATGTAATTTGTAAAAAAAATATCACCAATATTAAAACAGAATAAAAAGGTTCATTGTCGCGCCATGAAAAGCGCCCCAAAAAAGTAAAATTATGCACTTTGCCTGATAATATTTACTTTTGAAAGTACATGTCAACCTAAAATTTTCTTCATACCGTTAGAACTGTTGTTTAAAATCCTATAGCCCCATACTTTTTTACTGAAAACATATTTTATATTACTTTTGTATACGCGATTTAACTTTCATTTCTAATGAGATTCCCATAAGCTGCATGTTGAACATGAACATTTTGCGATGCAATTTTCTTGCTAATTTGGATCTTGACCCTACTTTTTCTTAACGGTGATCGAAAATTGAAGGTTTCAACTATATATTCCCATAGTTTGATCTTAATCTATAATTTTAAGCAAAGTCGCTGAAGCTACCTCAATAATAGAAAAATGAAATTTCCATCATACACACACGCACATCGACACAAACACACACCCACACACACACACACATCTATACGAACATTTTCTAAAAATAGTGTATTTCGATTCCAAACGTGCTAATAACATTCTTAACACATTTTCTCTAAATTTTGTTGTTATTATTACAAAATTTCCTCTAGGAGGTAGCAATTGAGGAAGCTCTCAAAGTGATATCGATCTTACGTAAAGCTAAAATGTAAAATGAGCGTTTTGATCGTGCTCCGTCATGTGTATATACCTAGTTGATTTAATCGAAAAAAGATTGCGCCTTTTCTTTTTTTAAAATGAATAATACGGCTACTTTTCGGATTAAAAATATTGAAAATGTTTCGAAAAATTTTAAATAATTTATAAGCCATATTTTTTAATTGTTACAATTAAATGTTAAAACATTTTTTACTAGAATTAGGTTAATGTTCAATTTATCTAAAGTTACCTTAAACAAAAAAAGCTTTTCTAGTGTTTCCTCTATATTTTTAGAAGAAAAAAAGTTAAGGCTTTTAAGCAAATTGGGGTAAATTTTATAGTTGTTTTTCAATAGAAAAACGTAAAAAAAATTCCATGTTCCGGAACTTTTTAGGTAATTCCTTACATGCATGGAAATTTTTCGTTTTCTCTTGGTTTCAGTATCTATATTTTCCATTATTTGAATCCACGGTCTGCCAACTTATTATTTTAATATTTTTTTTTATTGAAATATCCATATTTTACGAATATCTCTTCCACAAGCGCATTTAAAAAAGATTTTATTCCCATCTCAACAAAAATGGCCACTTTTTTCTCTGAAAAGCGGGAAAAAAGTTAGATTTGTTTCTCTCTTTCAAGAAATTTAACGTTTGCGGGAAATATGAAGATATTTCACGTAAATAGAGGGAAATATGGCCGTATTTCCTGCAAAAAGAGGGAAATATGGCCATATTTCCCGCTTTTGCAAACGATAAGTAAATTTCATAAATATTAAAAGTGGCCACAGTTGAGATGGGAATAAAGTACTATATGTAACTCGGGAGAAAAGTCGATGATTCCCGCGGGTGGGTTCACTGCCCGAGCGACTTATGTCACATAGGTATACATAAGAACAAGAAATTTTAAACGAATATAAAACTAAATCTATCACTTCAATTTCTAATTTTTGGGGTGTTAAGACAATGCCAATATTGCAGGCAGAAATACAAACAATCGTAGAATCTACGTCTAACTTTTAAATATTGGTAAACTTTATCGTTATTATTATATAATTGATGATGGCTATAAATATATTTCATTTCTAAATATAAATGAAATCATTTCACATTGTTATTCACTAAACTACTATATTTTATTTAAAGTAAAATTCTCTATAGAAAATCAATATTAAAATTGAAGAAAAAAATAATATAGATTTTACTAAGATTTTAGTTTTTTTCCTGTTATTTACTTTTTTCCAGTTATCGAAATCTACTAATGGATCTTGAATTACGGCTTCAAATTCACATGTTCGCAAATTTCGAATCACTTTTTATTAGTTGAGGTGAATTTTGTTAGCTTACCAATGACGTGAAAATGGTTTGGACATAAAAGTGGCAAATAATAAATGCTGGAAAGATGATAAAAGTTTGGTGTTCGAGCGAGATATAGAGAGAGAGAGAGAGAGAGAGAGAGAGAGAGAGACATACCGACATAGAGAAAGATACATGTCGCGTTACTGCGCACTTCAATCGCCAAGTTATGAGCTCTTCGCTCAGTCTTATGGTCGTTTTATACCACTATGTACACAATTGAAAATTGTCCTCAGCCGTACAAAAGTATGCATAAAGTTTCGATACAAAACGGTTACGAAGATAAGACAATCGCATCGACAACATATTCAACGGTTTAGAGTCTAATATAAAGCCGTTATCATTATTTAAAAGCATATGATTATAATTATTGTGCGGTTTCCGAAAATATTATTATTTTTCTTTCCAAGTTAATTTTCATTATTATAAATAATATTGCAATTTGCAATAATAAATGTAAAAATTAATTGAAAGACTGTTCTATATAATAGTTGAAATTTTGTAAGGCAAAAAATGGGAAAAAGTTATAATATAGAGTTTACTTTGTAAGTTTCTCTGATTTGGTAGTTTATTATCCTGCGTAAATAGCTAGGCTAACGTCGAGAACAGCTACCATTTGGCCCTCGACGCGAACTTTCCCCCGACTCGGTAATATATTCGCAAACAAAAATGCTTCACCAAAGACTCGAACTGCTTATGCAATTGGAAAGAGCAAGCGTTTGTGGAATTGCAAATAACTTTCAGTTACGTAAAATTAACCTAGCGCCGCCCTCATTGCATCGCGGAAAATGCAAATGCGTACACCAACACTTCCGTTGCCTACTCTTACAAAATAATTGTAATTAAATTTCCGAACTGAACATTCGTTCTTTTTTGCTTGTTCTTGCGTATACTCTAATGGCGCCTGATACCAACGTGCGACAAGTACATGGGATAACTCAATGTAAAAGTATTACGACTTCCGCGTTATGCTTCTGATTTTCGTCTTGAAAAGTTGAGAGGGGAAGGGCAACAGAGCGGAAGAAAGGCAATATTAAATGTAGCTATGTTGATAATTGTGTTTCTTGAGTAAAGTAATGTATTTTACAAATACTACTACATTGGAGATATTGCCAGTGCTAATTAGATAAAGCCAAACCCGATAAATCATAAGGGTTGAAGTAATGTAAATGTTGCGCTTTAATTAATGTTACTTTTAAAAGTGCAATTAAATGACTACTTAAAAGGGATAACATGCCAGATTACAGGGATACTAATTTGAAAACTTGCGTTTTCCCGGAAATACTACGGTAGGAAAGTATATATCCTGGATATTTAAGTTAAAATATAGTGAACTAGTTTCCTTGGCTGTAACCTCTCCAGCGGTGTGGACGTGTAAATTTCGAAATTTGCAGACGTCTGATTCCACAAAAACTAATTATAAAATCATTGTAATTATAAAATTCGAATCAAAATATTTATCCGATATAAAATAAAAATTATTATGAAATCTAGATAAATTCACAGCTGTTCCATCTTCTATTGATCAAGATTATCTAATTTAATGTTGTATTGATTTATATATAAAGTGAATTCTTTATGACGTGTAAGGATGTTTTCGTCAGTCGGATATACATATATGTAAATAATAAATTTTTTATTACAATCGCGTCTTTTAATATTTTCGATCATGATCTTGCTCGTGACCTTTGAAAACATAATATGCCAAATGTAATATTCAATATCAGAAACATTTGCTCATTCAAAATTAATGTGTTTACTCTTTTATTAACGTCTGCAGTTTGAATAGCTATCGTGACTTGTAGTTTATTTCTTAATCCACAGACCGCTTCGTATATACGACATTGTTGATATTCCCTGGAGGTGCTACGATTACTGAGCTGCAGGATGAGTTCACTCTGGAGTAAACAAATACGTATCAAATCAATAGATGCCGTACCTTGAGTGCAACGTTGATAAATTAATGAATACCTAAATAAGTGGTTAAGGACGTTTATTGGCTGAAAACGACCTTTTGCGTGAAAATTTAAGAAGACAATGAGCTCTACCTCTCTTTGTTGTAAAATATACTATATATAACTCTGTAGAATTACGGAGTTAAAATACTTTTAAATAAAAAATTTAATTCTGACTATCATTCATGTTCACATAAGATTCTTTCAAAGAGCAGGCTGATGAACATGAAAAAACATGACGCTATTTTTCGTTTTTAAAGCGAAACTCGAACAATTCTCTCTTGCTGGTGCGCGTGTAACAGTGGAGAAAAAAGAAAACAAAGACGGTCGAACATCTGTAAAAAAAGCGTAGAGCTTATACACGGTCTCTTTAATTCTCGCCGAAAAGAGAGAGGAGAGAGGAGAGAGGAGAGAGAGAGAGAGAGAGGGAGAGAGAGCGCGCGGGAATGGCCAACAAATGGAGGAAACGCGCTGAAGAACTTTGCTGACTCTCTTTCTCCTTTCTTTCGTTCTCTAGGCTCCCGGAAGTTGCGATTCGTAAAATGAGATAAACGGATATACTCCGTAATGTTCACTTTCGAGTTTCCACGCGTGGACGAAAATTGCCTCTCGGGGCCTGCGCGCTCAAGCAAAAGCATCGCCGCGCATACGGATAGACACACGATATCGGTGCTTCTGCGTATATTGGTACTTCGCCCCACGCTACATTTTCGTATTTTTGCAAGCGTACTCTCGTGTTTTTTCGACCTGTGCCTCGTACGCATGACGACGATATAGTGAGAAAAAATTTGTCTGGGAATAGATGGATGGCTACAGAAACACCCACCAGTCCCCTGACAACCATATTGGCAGCACATAATCAAAAGTGCAAGACAGAACAGCGATCTTGTTTATTTATTATTATATTATTTTATTATTACGCGCCGAGCCAAGATAGGACGTTCTTACGCGCCAAGCTGAGATGGGACGTTCTTGCTCCTACCCGACGAAATGTGCTAAACAACATTTTTGATACATTTTCTCAAAAAATGTTTCTTTACTACCACAAAGCTTCCTCCTGGATTTAACAAAATTAGTATTGAGCTGGAAAATAATTTTTGATTGATTTTCTTAACATAAATCTACAATTATCTTAAAATATCATTGATATTATTTATTTTAATAATTATAATTGGTCAGTAATATTCATTTTTTCTAATATAAAAATTACATCAATTTCTCTCCTATTTTATTCTTTAACGTTTGACATTTTGTATTTGTGATTGGGACATGAATGTTGTGTAACAACTTGTAACTTTTAATTAAAATGATCTAGATTGATTGAGCTGTTACGCGCACTGATGTTTTTTTCTCTTTGATTATTTTTCCTCTTTCACAAAGGTTCTACTCGATGGTCCAATTTGTTATAAAATGATATTTCTCGTTTCCCCTGCGCATCTCGCTTCTATGTCAAGCTGAATGTTCGCTTTAATGTTTTCGCCACAGTCTATGTAAAACCTTCGTTTTTATACACAAGGCACGACTGCAACTACCTATAAGGAAGATTATACCTTCACCATTGCAAAAAATGTTACATCTCAAATACTAATATATAATTTTATAACATCATGCTTCCAAAAACTACTTTTATATTCAATATTTCTGTATCAAATAAAATCATGTTGAATTATACGAAAATTATACGAAAAGTATCGATTATTTCAGGTGGTTTTAGGCGTTAAGAAGTTTTAGGTCTAGCTCGTCAGAAATTGATTATGCAAAAAAATGTCCCAGGAAAAAAGTTTTATTTAAATATTATCTATAACTTTTGCATTTAATATTTTTATGTAAAATCAAATCCTGTTAAGTAATGACGGAAAGTCGACACTATTGCGTTTACAAATATTGTTCGTAGAAAAAAACGTTCAATATAAAAAAGATATGTTTTAATTAATTTTAGCAGAAGCATGGGATCCATACTGAAAATTAATTTTCGATACATTAAGCTTGTTGTTTTTTTTTTACAAATTGATAGTTGCTCTGGCATTTTCTTATTTTTCAATGGATTCGGCTCAATAATATTATCCGGTACTTATAATTGGACAAGTATCTGGTATAAAATAAAGCCTTCTTCAACTGGATTCCGAGATAGGACGTTTTTCAACCCGATTTCGAGGGTAGAGTTTTGCACGATGGCCAGGTTATTTGTTATAAACAGTTTTTTTAATCAATTAGAAAAAAATTAACATTATGAGTAAAAAAAGACTCTTACATGTTTGAACGTACACCTGCATAGTTTTCAAGTTAAAAATTATCCAAGTTTAAAAAATGTCGTGGTTTTTTACTCAACTTACCAGCATAGAAAAAGGCTAATTTTATTCTCATGTTGACAAAAACAACAAACTAAACAAAATAGTTCATACATTAAATAAATAAGTTTGTAATAAATCTTATCAAGAACCTCTTTGTCTAATTATTTAATTCGTTGCATCAAACATTCAGATAAATGTTTTAACTATTTCGTTTGTAACTACCTCAAAAAGTTATCACGATACACATGATCAGTATATTTATTTTTAACTAATTGAAATTCATACATGTAACCGTTTTTCTGATTATCTGACCGACTCTTTACTTTCATGTTTTCTTTGTTATCTTTATATCGAAAGGAAGAAGTTATTAGGTTTTTTAATATAATCAGAGCGTAGTGTTATTATATGATGCGTAAAATTGTGAGAGAAATGTGTCAATATCAAGCGCACTTGCGGCAGTAATGGAAAGTCCGTTCGTAAATACTTCACGCTACTTAATTTCTCAATGAACATATTAATTTTCACGCTATATCAGTTATTTAATTTTGTGCTTGGTAGTGGAAATGTATAAAAATATTTGTATACCCTCCTTCATATAAATAAGTTATAACATATAATTATAGTTACAGAAATAAAATTGCTTACCTTAATTAACTAGTAAATTGAAAAAAAGAAATGTTATTTATTCATGATGAATTTTATATTTGTAGTAAAAGTAACTACCTAAGTTCTATAATGAATTATTTCTGTAATCATTTGATTGTTTACATTACACACAAAGAGGTCTAGACACCTTTTAAATGATGGTAAAATCTATTATTCCTGTATATTTAAGTAGAAAAACATTTGTAGCTATGTCTCAATTTATTTTAAAGCATTATTTCTTTTTGTTCTAAAAATATACACAAAATACTAATATAGTGTTATGCACCAAGAGTAAAGTAGGCTATTATGGACTCCTGCGAGGGACTCATTGCTCCGGAGTGCAATATACAATTTTCTTACTCGTGTCAAAAGTCTTAGTAGGCTAAAAAGGCCCACTTTGCGCCCTAGGTACACAATATACAATAGTATTCGTTTAATAAAACGAATCAGAGCTTTTTCTGAGTTTTGTTTATTTTTTCATGATTATATTCGAGTACTTTTAGCTATCGACTTGTTTAGTAAATAAGGTAAACATAGACTCTTTTAACGAAAAAGATTTGTAAAGCAAGAACAAATTTATTTTATTAAAAAAAAGTTTTATTTTTTCCAGGTTTAAAAGACACCTGCCCCGTTAAATTGTATTATTTATAATTAAAAGCTAAATTAATTAAAATCAGTAATGTACTCGTTTTATTTTCTTTAAATTTGTAATTATTTCTCTAGCTTGCATTACGGATTCTTTTTTTCTGTATAAATATTAAACCTTTTTTCTAAATAAAGATTTATACCTAGTTTTTGAAGTGTTATCAATAATTGCAAATCAAAATATAAATTTACTATGTCTCTCTTTAGATAATACGTGTAATTTCAGACAAATTAGCTTCACGAATCCCTTTCAATTTGCCATTGATTTCCATCTTCCCTGCCGTGGATTAAAGGCGCATCTCTGCGCACGTTATCCACACACACACGTACACCCACGTACATACTCACATACCCACACACTGTTACGTATCCAACGATATATGCTTTATCTTCGCAATATACACATACGTGTGTATACCCATACGCACGGCCCGAGGATATTTCCGCGCAGCGCGAGCTCAAAGCCAAATTTCTGGTTCCGTGCGCGAAGATCCCGTTTCCGGGTGGCGAATCGTCAAAGCTGTGCCGCATATCCGCACGTGTGTACGTGCGAGTAAGTGTAAGAGAATGAGATAGATAGAGGAAAAGCTATAAGGAGTAAAGTGCAACAGCGAATTTGTGGGTAGAAAAAAGATTTATATTCGAGAGCTGAGAATTGTTAAAATCGGTTGATCCTATGCAAAGTTACGTGAATATGAAAATCACGAAAAATGATAAAATATGAGTGATTTTCTCCCACAATTCACATTTTCGTAATTTTCATATTCACGTAACTTTGCACAGGATTGTCCAATTTTACTTAACAATTCTTAGCTTAAACCAAAACTCTTTTTTTTTCTACCTTATTTTTTTATGGGAAATTTTTTCGCACCTTTGGAATAACTTTCACATGTTAACTTTCCATAAGATCGAAAAATGGATGCGCGATTAAAACAGTGTCACAAGACCGTTTTCGTTGGCTGGAAATTTTTCTCCTTTCTTGCATGATAAATTTTATTATAGAGGTGTGCTCTGAAATTTTTTGTTTGAATTTTTTGAACCCCTTCTAAGTGCGGATTTCCTGTAGAATTCCTCATATAATTTCGTGGCTTACATTTTTTTGCATCTTTAGAACGTTTCTCACTTATTAGTTTATTTATCCAAGAGAGTATAAAGGATTAACGTTTGCTTCGAAACGAGCTTTGCCGAAATAGCTGATACGAGCGGCATTAATCATTAATTAGCTATGCGTAAAAATACGTAATACCGTGGCGATACTAAGCGTATATTCTCACGGCCTCTTACATTATATAATAGACGTTAGCCCGGTCGTCCTCTCGTCACAACTTGATCTCTCACGAGCGCGCAGCAACCCCCAACAACTCTCATCCTACCCCGAACGAGTCATCAACCCTCCGCGTTTCTTCAGCCAACTACTATGCTCTCACCTCTCGCCGCGTACCTACATTCGGCGTCCCAACTCGTCGCGGCGCGTATATTGCGTTTTCGCTATATACAGCGCTATACCCAGCCGGATTAGCATGGCGACGAGCGACGAAGTTGAGTAACTCGCGCGGCTGATCCGCGCATGTATATTTATACAGGGTGCACGCGCGCGGTGCTCCGTAGCGCGGTAATAACAATAATAACGGGCGATGATAAGCCATTCAAGAGCGGCGGTTGCTGCAGCTCCCGCGCGCTAGCTTTAATGCGACGAGGCTGCGGGCGCGTGAGAGAGAGCTCTAGATCGATCGCTCGCTCCACTCATCCTCGCCGCCACCGCCGCCGTCGTCGTCGTCGTCGTCATCCTCGCCCTCGTCATGCGCGCGCATGTAAAATCAATGGCGCAATAATTAACGTTCAATTTCTCCGGGTGAGTGCGGAAACCACGGGTCGGGCGCGTCTTTGTACATATATACGCGAGCGTGCAAAATTTATAATCGCATAAATTATGAAATTAGATCCCGAAGGTGCGAGATGAGTAAAGTGCGACATATAGCGCGCTCTAAAAGTGCAAATTACTGCTGATAAGTTGGCAATTGATGCAGTCTTGAGTACAGGTATTACCGTCGAGCGATCGAATTAAATGAGACGCACGCGCGTGGGGGCTACGTTCATTGGAATGAGTAGTAAGGGACGTACTGGGTTAGGCCTGTGTGATTGTACCGTTGCCATATACTGATTGATGCATGGTACGGTTGCATGCCCGCATATCATTGCCTTATATTTACCTTCACCGCTTGTGGCATGCGCTAGCCACTCGGCTTTTCTGTTATTGTTGATTTATGTGTATTTATGTTGGCCGTGAGGGTGAGCGTAAGATGCTTCAATTTGAATTGCGTTTTAATCAACTAATTGATGCTAAAACACCGCACAAGTGTATCGCGATATTTACTTTAGACTCTGCTACTTATGTGCTCTCTCATTTTATTTAATCTTCAAGAAAATAATTATTTCAAAAGAGATACCAGTTATACGATCCTGACAGTAAACGTTAATATTTATGTTAATACAATGGCGGTATAAATCAAATTCTATCAAGAGTGTGATGAAGTGAGCAATGTCGAAGACTTTGCGAAAATTAAAGAACTTTTTCGGTTATTTTAGACATAAAATTTCATATTAAGAAGTAGGTAACTTTGATTGAGCCAAAGTGCTTGAGTAATCATATATTGTGCCAATTTTATTTATATCTCCTGGTGATACAATTATTTGCAGCGAAAATAAGAATGTGCCCAACAATGATTTATCGCGTGAAAAATATTTTGACGCTAGTGACGGTTGAGAAAAATGGGTTTTTGGGTCGCGGGCACTCGCTTGAGTAAAAAAGAAGGAAATGCCAGAATTAAAAGGGATGTACGAACGTAAAGGTCGTGGCGGTACTTTAATATTTTTAAAATGTGCTGTGCTGAAACAGGTTAAAAACCGGTTTCCTTTGAAAAATGGAACTTTCAAGTCGCTGATGACTGCGAATATTAATGCTTTTTATCTTTCGTTGTCTTCTTTACTCCCATGATGACATCGCACTGTAAGTATATTTCTGTTTATGATTTTATAAACATTTATTACACTTTTAAATTTCACTTTTATTTTTTTTCATTTTTCGAAAAATAAAAACTATGGTTTTCTTTACGAATAATATAATGTTTAAAAAATATATATAAACTATATGAAAAAAGAACATATAGGTCAGGAAACTTCAATCAACAAACAAAATTATTCTTTATAAATAAAACGTTTTCATGTTTAACACATTTATAGTAATTCAGGAGTAAAAACAAACAAAAGTAAAAGAAACGATACAAACGTATAGTATTTCGCAGTGTTTATTAGAGCGCTGACGACTCTATTCTCTTTAAGAAACTAAATGCAAAATTCTCTTTCAAGAAATGTAACCGCAGTTCACAAACACACCGACGACGTACTAAAGCCGCTCTCGGACCCTTCCGAGACAAAAGTTCCACTCGTCGAGATTCGGCATGATGCGCGCACGTGGATATATATACTTGAGCACGAATGTCGCGATGGCACGCGCGTGCGTTGCGATACCTTTTAAGGGGGAGAGGGGAGAATGAGGGAGAGAGGGTGACAGGGGGAGGGGGGGGGGGGCGGAGAACTGGACTCGTCTGCCTTTTCGCGTTTGCCCTCGGCGCCAGCGCCGCGCGCCGTCAACGAATGGCCCCTCGTTGGTCAAACTTTTCGGAGCGGTGAAAAATTCCCGCGGCCGCGGGCCGCTTCGCAGCTTTCCGTGTAACTAATGGCGGTTATGCGTCCAGCCGTCCTCTAGCTTTTCCCGTTCCCCTGTGCCGCCCGGTTGTGCACGTGTGTGTATATATATCGTGTCCCGCGTTTTGTTGCTCTTGGCGAGCGTGTACGCGCGATTCGTGATATTTTCTGCTTTTCAAAATTGTTCACAGAGACAAAAAGAGAGAAAGAAAGAATAGGAGTGGGCGAGAGAGCACGCGCGCAGGAGAGAGCGAGAAGTGGGCATGGAGAGGGGGAGAGAGTAGTCAGTTACGTAAATATTTTTATTTGTAAAAGGGCTTTAGGGAGGAAATTATGAAGGAAAAAGAATATGCTTTTATTCAATCGGCGAAATAAAAGAAATTCTTCGTGCTGAGGTGGTTTGCATGCGTGCAAATGAATTACGTTTACAATTAACAAGCTTTCCAATTATTTCAATATGTATTACCGTAAAAGATAGGTTTATTCGATGTAATATACGTTTTATACACACACACATATGTATTGAAATTGGATTTGCGAAGTTAACACACAAACCATTACTCATCTTAACAAATGATTTGTCTGTTATACGCCTGAAATATATGATTTGTAACGCGATCATAAATTTTGAGCGATCGCAGCGAAAGATCGTTTGGTTTAGCGTATTCAAATTACACAATGAATAACAATGAATATATTGCGGTTGGTTTAATGTCTCATAAAGTGCAGTAAATTAATAAATAATGAAAATTTTTACTTTTATTTTCTCTTACATTTGATAAAATTTTTTAGATACTTTTAGAAATATTTTGTTAGAAGTTTTAAAAGGGACCATCGTATTCACAAAGTTAATTCGAATTTTAACGAAATTGAAAAAGACAAAAAGATTTTTAAGGTTTCATATCATAAATTTTTCTACGAAAGACTTTCTTTAAGCTTCTTATAAATTTATACAAATAAAGGAAAATGAAATGGAGGCTTTGCAATGTTCGTATTAGCTCTTCACATCCCAAATGGTAAAAATTTTTTTCTGAGAGTCTTTACATAATTCTAAAGGGACAGAAAAATAGATGGATATGCAGAGATTAGCAGAAGAGGGATCAAGTAAAGAGGGTAAAAGTTAAAAAAAAAGAGAGTCGATGCATAATGCTAAGCAAGTATTTTTTTTCCCTCTTGGCAAGGGATTTGTCGTTTACATAGAATACGTATAATATCACCGAGGAATTTACTGTAATGAGCAACAAAATTAGTAGAGCTAAAGATGTTTAAAAAAAGAAAATAATCCTCAACGACATTCTTGGTTCAAAGTAGAACTAGTGCGTTATACTAAAGCATAACATAAATAATATGGTATAATTTTGAATATAGCTTGCGAAATTAATTTCAAAGATATATTATCTTTGAAATATAATCTCGAGTGCAACGACTGATAAAAACTCTATAAAACAGGTCAATAACAAGTTTTGTAGAAAAAAACTAACTTATTTTTGTATCATTCAAATAAATAATTTGGCAATATTTTCGCAAACTAGAAAAATATTTGTTCGCGTGTATCTATACGTTTGCTTTTATACACGTAGCCTAGCCATTTTCTGTTTTTCTACAAAGAAAATTTTGTAATAGTAAAAAAAAATGTTTACTTTTTATAATAAAATGTTATGTGCCTTTCATTTCGTTAATTAGTCATTTCGTTACTTTATATTACTGTAAAAATATACGTATTCTCAGCCACACACTGTGAGCCCACTGCAAAAAAAGCGTGCAAGCTCGTACGTGCGACAGTCGTACGAAGTGTTCAGTCGAAAAAGTATTGCACTAGCCGACGGAAGATATGAAACGTAAAAAAATGCTCGAATGACAGACAAACAAAGGGCGACGGTCATCGCATCGGTCTTTAAAGCGCCGGAAGGTACAAGTTTTTTGCCGCTTGCGTTTCCATTGCGCCGTTCTTTCATATCTCCCACATTTTTATATACACTGGCACGACACGGATTCAGCCGAGCGCGAAAACGTCAAAAACTTGCGAGGGACGGAATACTTCGTCGCGAGCGAGGGAGCGAGAGAGCAAAATAGCCAACTGTCATGTTTATGTTATAATTGTGAGTGCGATGTATTTTTACAAAAATTAAACTACAGAGATAGATCAAGTATAGAGCGAGAGAGAGAGAGAGAGAGAGAGAGAGAGAGAGAGAGAGAGAGAGAGAGAGACAAAGAGGGAGAGAGCGAGACAGAGAAAGAACCATGAAAAAGAGAGGACTTAATAATAATAATATAGTAAACGTGTCTAGAATTCCAATATAAATTCGCTCTGCAGTTACAATTTTTTCATTTCTTTTATTTACAGAATTATTTTTTTATTACAACAATGTAATGTGATGTTTTTACGAGAGTGGTTTTTTGGAGAAATAAAAGAACTCCGTACAAATTCGAAATTTCAGAATTTGACGTTTTATTTTACCTGGGTATTTTTCGCCCAATTAAAACATTTTGAACGAATGTTTAAACAAGCTACTATATGTTAGCCGTATACGTACACTTTCCCTCAAATCGCTGAAATAAAAAAGAAAAAAAAACAGGGTGCGCAAAAAGTTAATTGCTTTTCCAGGATTTTTCGCGATGAAAAATTGCTCTACAGAATATCGCTTATGAAGCGTCACTCAATGAAGCTTCAATTAAAGATTGAAAGTGCCGCTCAACAACGTGGCTCTTTTTGTTTTTAAATGCTTTTCACGCTACGCCGGTAAGGCTGGCCGCGCCGCAGTCCTCCACGCGAACAAATTAATAATTAAAAATAGAGGAGCAAAAAGGCCATCGTCGCACACGTTCGCCACGAAAAATCTTGCACTTTCGGCTTCAAATGATCTCCGGCTAACGAACGAAATAACGAGCAATTTCGGCAGTGGCATGCGCGTGCTTCTCCGGTGCTGATGCTCTTTTTTCTCTCTACTGCCCGCAACGCGAATCACCCGGCAAATGGAAACATCCGCGCTGATTGAACGGCTGCGGAGGGATGCCCGCACGCTTACTTCTTCCTTCCTTCCTTTCCTCCCTCCCCCCCTCTCTCTCTCTCTCTCTCCCTTCGTCATCCCTCTCGCAAGGCGCCGATGCAGGTAATGAGTCTGCTAGTCCTATCGTTTGATGCGCCAGCGACGTTCCTTATTAGGTCGAACAAATTAAAGTCACGCGAAGCTAGTGCGGGAAGAAAGAATGAAAGAAAAGAGAAGAGAGGGGAGAAGATTCCCTTTGCTCACACGTATATATATATATATATATATATATAGACCAACACACACACTCACACACATACACACACGCGGAGGTTTCCTGCGGGAGAGAAAGAACCCTGAGCGCGAATTCCCCATTGATTGCGCGAGCGCGCGGGTCAAGGCTTTTTTTCCCTCGCTCGCTCGTGCTTCCCTGAATTTTCCGCAATTCTTTCTTATCTTCTTGTAGCGCACTCGCAATTTTCTCTATTTGATTATTTTGCCGTTCCGACATCTTGCATTCGGACGCCTTCAAGTCCGTCGTTACTCTGAGCGCCATTAATAAATGAAATTTAAATCTCTTTCTCGCTTTGTATTGATGCTTGTCTTGCTCTTTCGTACGGGCGAGCTCATTTCTCTATGTTTTTTTTTCTGCACCAGTGGCGAAATGACTTTATCACGTCGAAGTGAAGTCGAATTGCTGGATGAAGGGTATATGTTATGTCGATGCACTTTTACGTGTTCCTATATGCCTTATATTAAGTTTAAAATATTGTTTGTTTCCACTTGTATACGGATGTTGTTTTGGTATTCATATTATCTGCTCATATTTATTTTACGTACTTTATTTGCATTTTATTCATGGACTTGTTTTTCAAAATAATTAATATTGATGGCATATTCTTGTTTCTAAAATATTTGCTTTTTGTTTTTTAAACATGAACTTTCATTCCGATATCTCAATCCGTAAATTTTTGCACTAGTTTTATATAAATTATTAAAAAATTTAAGTATTAAGCAATTCATAGTCTCCTAGGAGATGGTTTTAAATTTCATAGATAATTTTTTAAATTATATGCCACAGCTCTAATGTTCCACTTTTCGTTATCCTTAATAATTTTATGATTACAAGGAAATCAAAACTGCTCTACAACGCTCCAACTATATACACATAACCAATACGCAAAAGTTTAAGATATTTCCAAATCATGAATGCTTGCATTTCCAATTGTTTTAATAAATGAAAATTCAATTTTTTATTTTGCCTAAAATACGTGTTTGTGCGTGCGAACGCAGGATCGACCCTGTGGTCCAATGAACAAAACTTTGGTTTTAAAAAATTCAACAAACAAAGCTGTACGAAGAGCAGAGTCATTCAGTCAGTTGCTTCTTTCTTTCATTCTCCATTTCTCCCTTTGTTATCTATTTATTCGACCTCAGTTCACCCGCTTGTCCCTTTAATGCCCCCCTCTTGGCCCCTCTTTCTCTCTCATTCATCCCATTGTACCATATGTCACCATAAGAAAAAGCCGAAGCTTGCAATCTCAGTTGATCTTTTAGGGAATGATCATATTATTTGCAATATAGCGGTTATACGTGCTCCCACGTGCTCAGAAATAACGTATAGAGTAAATACGATGTCTTACCTTTTTGGGTAGACTTACATTTGGATTGCGTGGCATAATCCGTGAAAGCGATGGGATAAGTTACAGTTTAAAAATTTATTCGCCTTGAAATTACATGATGTAGATTTCAGCAGCAACATAACTCTTAATCTCTATAAATCAACTGACAGGGCTTTCTCGTGAAATATGTATGAAAGGTTCCCTCGAGTTCAACCATTCTTAATTTTTCATTCTTTGTTTGCTGTCGTTCTATACAGTTTTTTTGCCATTGTAAAGAAATGGTTTGACGTCCTGCCAAAGCTAAGGCCACATTCACGAAAAATGCCTCTTTGTCGAAAATAGAAAAGTGTACGATTACGCTCTTTTGTGTCAATGCCTTGCATACCTCTAGACTGGTATCTCTAGTAAGAACTATAACAGTGCATAAGAAATAGGTCGTCATTACCTGCGATCAAAGCCCTTTTTTGACTACTTTTAAATAAAAGGTATATGTCTACAGTCAGTAACATAAAAAAGAACCATTCCATTGCACGTACTTTCTATTATTATACTTTTCTTACATTAAGAAAAAAGTGTGAATTTTTGATAATAGCAGTGTAGTTTCATTTTTCATTTCAAAAATCGATCTACGGATTAATTTATGATCTAAACCAAACTATTCATCCCCTAGAACTTCATATATATGTGTATATAAGTTGTTAATTTGTATTTCTAATTTGTTGTTATGTTCAAGATAAAGTATATTTTGGCCATATTTTCGTTCAGCATCAACATTACCAATATATATTAACATTTACGACTATTATTCTCCTGTGCTTACACATAACATTTTTCCTTAATAAAGAGAAGCTCTGCTAAGCTCATATTTCCCACTTTAAATCTCACTGTCCTCCTTCTTCTCCTCCACTATCTGCTGGATTCTGTTTGAGTGCCTGAGAGGACATAGGATGCCTGGTCATCGACGGCTCTCTTGCGCGTCATTGGACTCTTCGCGGTGATCGATCAAGCATCGCTGGGAGAGAGTGAGTTAGAGAAAGAAAGCGAAAGGTAAGGGGTGAGATTAAGAAAAGAATAGGAACTGAAGAGCAGAGCGCATCGGAAATCGAATCAAACAATAGTCGTGGGCGTCATAAGCACCGAAAGTTTCGCCGAAAAAATATATACAACTCTCTTTTTTTCCTCTTCTTTTTTCTCCTTCTCTATCTCTCCGTTACTGTATTTTACGCATCTCCCATTTTATTTAAATCATTCTAATAGTAACTGGATACCTCCGTGTAGCAAGTGCGAAAGAGTTGCAATATACAAAGGCTTTTTGTTCACATTTTCAGTTCGTTATTTTTAATTTTATCTTAAAATACAGTTTAAAGATATCCATTTTTAAAGCGCTTACTTCTTTGAAAAAAAATATCGATGAAGCTTTTAAATAACACAAACTTTTATATAAAAAGAGATTACTTATGGTTTATATCACCACATTATTTGCTTTGCTTTTTAAAAATTTTTTCGATATAACTTTACTCTTCACCTCGTACGCTTTTACCTCATTACAATTTTGCTGCGTATAAAGTAACTTTATTATTTTTTAGCTATAAGCCGTGCGTAATTAATGTTCCGCAATTTCACTTACATGGCTTCTGAATTAAAAGCTCCAGTTAAAATATGTTATTGACATAATCTAATACATCAATCTAATTGAAAAACAATGTTTACCATATCATTTAAAACAACATATTCTTTGCAATATTCATTTTTAAAACATTTATTCAGTTTTTATCTACTAAGTAGTTGATCATGTTGTAGCTACTTTAATTAAAAATTAATTAAAATCTTCTCGTTGAAAGTTTTTTCATTCGTCCGTACTTCAACGATAGATAAGAGGCGCTGGTTATTAGCCGCACAGGCAAGTGGGTACAAAGAGTATAATTTCTCCTATAAGCAAAAAGCAATATTAATGAAAAGAACTAATATCATACAATGCGCAATAACACAACGCATATTTGTTAAAACTTTTAGCGGTATTTTATCATTTGCCGAGGTACAACATAGTTCTTATACTGACGACATAAGAAATTAAAGAAAAGAAGCTAACTTTGTTAATATTATTAAAAAAATGTCGCCGGCTTGGTAAAATATCATACGAAACAAGAATCTGATTCGAAAAGGTACCAATTCAGGTATAGTGCTTTTTGATCAAATTTTCGAGTAGTAATGGACCTTAGCATTATGATTAGAGTATATCTAGAGAAGTCAAAAATATGCTCTTCGTACATTTATAATAGAAAAATGCATTTAATGATATTAAAGAGATTTTTTGTAACACAGACACGATTTTCGCGTTTTTTAAACCTAAAAAAAGGTCCTAAAGTAACCGCTTTTAGACCAGTGGATCTAAAAGTTGCAGACAAAGTGTAAAATTTTCGTAGCAGGTGTAAAATTTTTGTAGTGGGCGTAGAATTTTCGTAGCGAGCGTAAAATTTTCGTAGTGGGCGTACTAGTATATTGTGTTCCAAGGGCATAAAGTGGGTCTTTTTAAACCGAGTGTAAGGTTGCAGTACGAGCCGAAAGCGAGTGCGTTTGCAAACCGAAGAGTTAAAGTTAAAGTTAAAATAAGTTTTAAAGAATTTTTAGCATAAGTTTTAAAATTAAAATATAAAAATAAGATTTACATGTATTTGAAGTGAACATTATACAAATTTTCTGCACGTATTCTATACGTTACAATACTTCATTTTAAATTGATCTATGGTCATATCTCTGGAATTTTCAACTTTTATGTTTTTGTTATACTTTTCTTATCCTATGTTACCGTAACCTCTGGTGAATTTTTCAAAAGGATATTGTAAAGTGAATATTGTTTTGAACCAGAAAATGCCTTAAAAAATAGATTACTCAATTAAAAACCATCTCAAAAATCATGTTTTTAGAATAACAATGTGAACAATCTTTTATTCTAGAAAATAGTGCATTTTTATAAGAGGAAGACAAGTAAATCCTATCGCCCTACATTAGTTTCAAAAAGGCAAAATATCCATTCATTAAATTGTAACAAAATGAGGAATTAAATAATGATATGAGATCTATTACAATAATACGAAAATTCAAAATACATTATTAAAATTTTTTCGATCTGTGGCAATAAATATCATGTTGAAAAGACTCTTCATTTTGAAAATTGAATAAAAAATACTAAATATTCCGGTAGGCAAGTATATAAAAAAATATTTATATTTGTTCCCAACGTGACCTACATTATATGTATACATAATTTGTGTCTACCAACCTCCCTTTCCCCTACATTGTATTGCAAGTTATTCAAAATACTCTGGAATAATGATGATATCGAAATAATGGATTTATTTCTCAGACCAGTAAAACTTTTCAATAGGGTTCTCCTTGGCTCCGAACTTCGTGTTACTTTCTTTTTACGGTACCTGCAATACGCTCTGCCGATCTGAAGTTGAAAAGAAAGCACTTCGT
This sequence comes from Torymus flavipes, assembly GCA_030522905.1. Lineage (NCBI taxonomy): Eukaryota > Metazoa > Arthropoda > Insecta > Hymenoptera > Torymidae > Torymus > Torymus flavipes. The sequence continues at coordinate 26,523 of JAPYZO010000670.1, read as the reverse complement.
GCTCAAACTTTTTTGATATCAGAGACTCGTGCTCTCTAAAACGACCGAGTACACGGGCGTCGTATTCGAGTTGAGCCGCCACGTTGTACTGTACTCGGATAAATGATCGGAAGAAAAAGCGAGAAAGGGGAGCCATAGAGAAAGAGAAGGAGAGAGAGAGGAGAGAGAGGGGGGGGGGGAGAAAGAGAGAGGGAGCGAGAGAGAGGCCAAGAGACATCGGGAGAGACAGAGGAAGAAGGCCAAGGGAGCAGCCGCGCTAAACGTGCGATTCGCTCAATTCAAAATTAACCGAAATTACTTACGAGCCGACTGTGCGCAACGCTCTCGCGAAATAAGTACTTCAATTAACGAGTAATCTTCTGCACTGCGTCGTCGTTTTTTGCGTGCTACTAAAAGAAGAAAAAGGCCAGACGAGGCGAAGCGATGGGGAAAGAGAATAAGAGAGAGAGACAGAGTTTTTTCTGGCTAGTCGGCACGACAAGTAGCCGGAGAGGCTTCGTGAGAAAGCGGGCGCAAGCGAGTGAGAGAGAGAGAGAGGAGGGTGGAGGTGGGGTGAGAGTCAAGGGACAACGAGGAATTGTAAAACTTTAATGAGATTATTTTCTCCAGCCCCTGCTGTTGCTGCTTCTGCTGCTGCTGGTGCCTTGCAATTACGTCGTACTTTCGCGCGCACACCGTCTCTCTTCCTCTCTCTCTCTCTCTCTCTCTCTCTCTCTCTCTCTCTCTCTCTCTCTTTTTGCTCTACGCGTGTATATACAAAGACGATTCGGGTACATACGACATACTTATCCTCTTCGCACGCATTCTATTTCATGTGCTCAGATCTCAGCCTCTTTCAAGTACCTGTAAAAAATATTATATTTTCCTCAATCTTGCCCGAAGCGCGTACGGGCGATCGGTTGTGCTATATCTCTCTGTATCTTTCGATTTTAATTTTCGTCAAGAGACCCCGCGTATCTATAGCGTCCGTCATTATGGCGCATCCGCGCGGTGCTTTAATATTGCTTGCACCGAAGGAAAGGGCGAGCGAATCCGGCAGAGCCTACAGGAAAGTTTAATGAAAGAAATACCCCAGCTTCTCGCAGCGCGCCCTCCCCAGCTGAAACTTAATAATCACTCGGCGTCGTAGCGGCTGCTCTTTCTCTCGCTCTCTGTTTCGGCGATTTCTAATTTACAAACTTTGACGGGCGCGCGGAACTCTTCTCTCTACTTGCGCTGTTCTTGCCTGTGCGAACGCTCTCTGATACGCATTAATGAATGTATATAGGTTAATGTTTATCGACGCTGCGCGAAAAGATGCGAGAGTCGATCGATATAGAAACGAGGGAAAATTTCAAAGAAGGAAAAGAAGTCCAGTAGGTATATTTAAAAGTTCGTTGGATTTCACGCGGACTGCTTACTTACGCTAGACAGTGTGGCTTTTCTGTATTTTATTTTTCGATATTAAATAATATCTTTTCTTAGAATTGATAAATCTGGACAATTGCGTCCTCAAAAAAGAAAGCTTTGTAATTCACGAAAAAAAGTTTATGAAATACTTCACTTGATAGAAAGATGTTTTGTGTGACATATGAAGTTGAGACACGCTACTTTTAGAAAATCTCTAATACATGCAGGATGCAAGATTGCATCTCAGAATTTACTTCACCAATTTGGACTGGAAACAGCTTATTTATACCATCGTAAAAATACATTCTTGAAGTTGTCAGCAATTTTTATACTCTAAAGCTAACGTTGTTGAGGTATAATTAATGCATTTGAAATTGGATTGAATTCCTTGCTATTAAATAAAAAATTTGTTGGTAGCTACTACTTATTCATGATAAAATGATTTTTCATAAATAAGTTTCATCTCAGAATTAAGAAATATTGTAATATTTATGTTTTTTACGAATAATACCAAAAAATGTTAATTATAGAGAATTTTCTCTTATATAAATTGAGTATTCGAGATAATCTATTTTCAGGAGTCGATCTCGAATTATCGAACTTGAATCTCGCTACGGGTGAAATCAAGATGTCGGATTCAAGATGGCAGAACATAGACGCGCGTAGCGCGTAAATTAACGCTAGTGTACTAATATTAATGCATTGTAAGTATAAACCTAACATAAAGTTTAAAGTCTGAAAAAATGATTTTTAAAAATCGAAGAATCGATGTGAACAAAGATTAACGAGGGTGAATTAAAAAATTCGCTTTTTGCACCGGTTTTTCGAGTTGGAAAATTTTAGGCCACTATTCTCAACATTTTTTCTTTAATGTTTGTTGATCCTAAGGGACTATATTGCATAGGTTCGTAAAGATACGATCATAGAAATAGGAGGTGTTAATATTAAGTTTTGAAACAGAAAATGCAGAAAGTTCACATGGTGCGCCGTCTCATCGTTTATAGCATTCATTTCAAACCACAGCGCTTATTTTGCGCCCTGCACTCGCAAGCGTGCGTTTCTATACTTTTTTTACGCACATGTCGATTATGCTCTTTTTGAATTTTTTAAGATGAAATAAGGTCGGTGTAAAAAGTTTTTACGTGCATATTCCATTGGTATTCAATCAGAATATCAGGGAAAATATCGACGAATTTTTTACATAGATTTGAGAGATTATACTGCTACCGCGGACTTAAATCTACAAAACCATCGCAACGGTGGATTTTACTGGGAAACTTTTTAATCTTTAATTTACATTTTGTCATGAAAGTAACTTTAATGTTTAAAAATGTCTGAAATTACTGTATTTAGATATTAGGACGAATGTTTCATTTTATATTTCAAATCGAAATTTATTTGGGAATTTCGATGCGAAATTTTTAAACTATAGTTCACATAAAGTATCTTCCTTATTTTCCATTTTTTCCCTGAGCGGTTCTTTAGAATCCCTAAAAATGCGTACTTTGAACCACAAGAAAATTGATATTTCAAACCAGAGAAAATACGTGGAAAGAATGAGTCGAAAGATCGTGCGGGTGAGGAAGGTAAAAAATGCGGAAGGCGCCTGTAAAGTTATTTTCCAAATGATTGGTTAGCGGTTCCGTGTGCGTGCGTACAAGCGGTAACCTCGGCTCTTCCTCTTCTTCGAAACCCAGTTTTTCGTCGCCTGCCCGTTCGAGGAGTTGCTTCGATCGAATATCGTCGCCGCTGACGTACCTAAATTGGGGAGGAAACTGACACGAGTTCTAGCAGGGTTGGCTAGTATATATATTGCGCGGGAAGAACGGATTCTCGAGAAGGCCAGTCAGAGTATCGACTAGTGCTAATATCTTGTCGAAGAATGTATCTCGGTGGATTTTGATCCATCGGATGTGTGTTCCCCGTTGCTGTGATTTAGATATTTCATGTACATTACGGATGGGATATTCGGATTAGAAGAATAATTAGTTATACGCTTTTTCATATTTTATCATTTCCTGCATGGTATTAAGAACATTCATCATCATACAAGTTTTCTAATTAAACTATATCTCTGAAGTATTTTTCAATATCAATATAATATGCTGTTCTAAAATTCCGAGCAAAGCCACAGAGCTACTCCATCTTTCACAGTTCGCGCGTACGAGCTACCATCAGCACTGCGCGATGGAAGTGTAGTCAAGTCCGTAGCTAGCCGCGACTAAGCCACTGATCAGCGGGCGGTCGGTGCTCCAGACTTGACAGTTGTTCGCCACAGCGCGAATTATTCAAATGCTAGAGATCGGAATCAAGAAATAAGCCATGGGGGTTCACCACATATTAACGTCTAACGTAACAGTATAAATATATAAGTCAAAATGAATGTTTTTCAATCAGTTGTTTTTTTTATTAAAAACATTTATTTATTGGTTGCTTTGATGCTGTGCATGCGAGTGGAAAATCCATTCTAAAAAATAGTTACCGAATTTTAAACCTTTTTACGGCAACGCACGATCATCATGCCGACAAGTATTGCACTATTGCAGTGGAAAATGTGTTCCTTAAAACGTTTGCAGGAATCTTAAGGGTTCTTGACGGTGATGAGGGGTGCGCCTTTGTCAAGTTATAAGTATAGACGGCGCGCATTCGCACGTGCATGGAGAAAGACGGCGACCAGTTTCGCAGCACCTGATCCTTCTCACCCTCCTCCTTTTTTCTCCGAAGTCATTATTTTCGCAGCTTACATACTGCTGCGCCACTATGCATGTGTATGTGTCTACACACACGTACGTGTATAGTATATACACACGATCAAGCATCCGTTCAAATGCGCTTACCTCTCTTGTCCAGAATCGTCTTTATTTTGTTTGTGTCTCTCGGGCCTCCACATTCTTCTCTCCCTCTCTTTCTGTCTCTCGTTCTTCTTGTCCCTCCTCTTGTAGATCGCCTTCGTTTTTTTCTTCGTGGGGGGACAAATTGGCTGGAAGCACAGGACCGTGGCTCGTAAAACGCTCGATTGGAAAATTATTCGGGGAAAATGGTTTTTCGCAAAATCGCGTTCACGCCCGCCCTTAGGAATATCGGAAAAGTGTATTTTATTGAAAATAAAGCGCTTCGAATTTACGATTACGCGCGGATTTCATTTTATGCATCGAATAGGAAATTGTTTGATAATTTATGTTACGCCCCCCCCCCATATTTACATATTTTCACTCGCCCAACACCATAGCCGCTTGCGGGACTGTATTTTTAGCCCACGTGGTTGTTAATCAAGCCACATTATAAAATATTCAATTTCACTAAAAAGCATCAAAATTCACTATTCAACCGATCACATATTATCGTGGATTAAAATATATTATCGTAAAATTTCGGCGAAATTAATTATTATTTTATAACATTTGATTTTTTATATATAATAGACAAAATATTACATTTAAAATAGCTTTGGGAAGTCAGTATTTTAATTTTTAATTTTATTTTATTTAATCAGTCGAATTTCATATGTATATTAAGCTGGATATAAATCAAGCTTAATTTAGATGTAAAAATAGTGTCAAAATATTATGTTACGAGCAAACAGAGATTTCAATTCTTTCCTTGTCTTAGCCACAAAATTATTCGTAGCTATAACTGGTTGGTTGTTTAACGAAGTAATTTGTTCTTTGGGTAAGAATAAAAATCCGTTTTTGAGTACACTTCCGTAAAATTCGATTTTACAGACTCATTTGTGAACGTACAAGTGCGATTATACGTATGCTGTAACCGAGTAGAAAATTTTTTTTTACTTACAAATATATATTTTTTTAAAAGAAAATTTTTTAACCAACACACATCTTTCTGTATGAGGTATTAATAATCAACTAAGGTTCGTTATATATCCTTTCTAGTGTATGCACATTAAACAGTATGAAACAGCAATTTCCATCGACAGATTGCCATCCACGTTATCCTCAATTCATTACCCTCGCGCCGCCTCTTTTTGTCAACCGCAATTTTGCTCAACATTATCATTCGACTGCATTACGGTTGCAACTCGGCTGCGCTTTAGCTATCAGGCTATTGCTACCTGCCTAACAGACGACGCCGGGCCGCGGGGGTGCGATTAATCACGCCGTAGCTCGCGGCCGAAACTAAGAAATAAAGGCGACGAAGACGCCGAAATGAAAGCTGCGCGCCACCTTCGCGATTAATCTCAGGCTGCTTGTTTCGTGCGCGGAAGCTGCAGGTCCGTCTTTGTTCGGGTGAACGACTCTCCGGGCGCTCGTTGTTTGCTGCGCGCGCTCTTTATACACTACCTCCAGCACTTCGGGAATGAGCGCGGGGGAGAATCGGAGGAAAAAAGGATGCGGAGGTGTACAAAAGAGAGGTGGAGAGACAGCTAGCGAGACAGCGATAGAGGGAGAGAGAGATAGCGAGAGCTTCAGCGAGAGTAGGAGGGGGTAGAAACAGGGAGAGTGGGCACAACACTAAACATTTTTTTTTATACTTTTTTTTTTAATACTCAGAGATATTACTGTATTGTTGATTAGGAAGACCATTTTATATTTTTTAAAATCCTAACTTTTACGAAGAAATAGACGAAAATCTACTATTTCGGTGTTGGACAAATTATCGAAAATTTGTTTTCGAGGTACACTTTTCATTCCTGATGTTTTCGTTCTTTATACCTTAAATATACTGGGAAAATGTATGATTATTAGAAACACTTTTGGGACATAGCTTTTTTGGTATTAACTTTATTTCTAAAAAAATATTTTAAAAAGACTACCTACGTAAACAATATAGTCCAAATTATTTAGTCCAGAAATCTTATCTATAAAGTTTTAAAATAATGTTATTTGAGCTCATAATAGACGAAATACATTAACAAATAGTACAAATCTGTATAATATACTGATTTTTACTATATTTCTTGTATTTAACAGTAAACGTCGAACTACTTGACTTTCTGTATTTTGGAAATTATGTTTTAATGACGTTGATCGTGACAAAAGACTTGTTGCTCGTAGTTTTTCTAGTGTAGTTTAAGACATAAAGAACGGGAACAATTACGCACAGAAAGCATATCTCAAGAAGGATTTTAGGAAAATATTGAAATGGTAGATTGTTATGGTTTTCGTTACATAAATATATTTTATATAGTAAAAAGAGAAAGCTTGATAATGTATTAGGAATAAGTTTATCTATGATCATTTTACATTTAACAATAGATAACTTGTTATGAGAATTTGGATTTCTGTTTGCCGGTGGGTTTATGTTGCTTACATTATACTCTGGATTATACACATAGTTCAGGCACTTGCATGCGTCATAATCGAATATTTTGCGTATAATAAAATGTGCTACCCATGTAACCAGATTATTAAATCACGTATAGTTCAGTATAGTGTTACGTGTGGAGGGTATTCTCAAGTTCCCTGCCTCACCAAGTCATGCACACGGAGAGGTTGATTTTCCTTGATTGATTTGAGTTACCGTGAAATAATAAGTTGGAACAACAGCAAGTTAAAGATTACATTGAACTTTATTTCCGAAATACGCATGAAATGATAAAAATAAATTTGTATTTTGAAAACTCCTTGTAGAACAGTATTTGGGATAAAAGTTTTAAATAGCAATGTTAGATTTTTAAAAAGAACATACTTAGGAATTAGAACAACATTATTATGTAAAAAGTGTGTCTACTTTCCGCAGTCTCCCCTATCTTATGCCACTACTTGAGTAATATATATTATACATTATACTTTACTCTTTTTCAGTCTCTACTAGCGGAATGTTTTATGTCGATATTAAAATTGAAAAATGAGTAAAATACAAAATAACGTTAGGTATCTATTGGTCGAATTTTTCCATATAAGAAATTACTCCGGCGAGCACGCTAGAGCTGGCAGGACTCCTTTCTGTCTTTCTCAAGAGGTACTCGTGGTTGCTTATATGAGCCAGACTCCTCACCAAGTTCTCGCATGGGACACATATCTCGACACATTCGACGCAAGAAATATTTATACGCAACGAGCCATTGGCGCTTAAGCTACTTATTAAAACCATACTACTGCTACTCATTAGTCGCCTTTAAACAGTAACATTTTATGTTCTAACAGTCAATAAAGTTCATTGAAATTTGAAATTATGTAGGTAAAGACACTCATTAGCGGAAGAACTAATTAAGCTCATTTCATTCAATAAAAGTACTGCTTCAATTTTCCAGATAGATAATATGTGAGTAAAGTAATCAAAGTAAATTTCCCAATGGAACATAGGGATGTTATTAGTGTATACATTATAGTTATGATAATGAACAACCTAAAATGAGGATCAGTATAATTATTGAATTTTCAATCTTTTTAATTATTTGAATAATATTATTATGCATAAAGTTCGTAATACTGATTGATAATTATTGGATTTGCACAAATATTTTTTATTACTTTTTTTTTCGAAAGAAAAATAATAATAAAGTAACTCATTATTAATGACTGAATTATAATACATGATAAAGTTAAATAATAAATGATGGCTATTTTCGATAAGGCATTTTTTTATTGTCACGAATCAAACATAACTCATACAATGTAGTGGTTTTCGAATAATTTATAAAACTTTTTTTACAGTTTTAAGAAAATATAAAATTGCTTAATCAGGTATACGTGCTGGCAAATATTCGTACAGTTAACTTATCAATAGTAAAAAAAAATATTTTTCTACGTTTTAAGTAGAACTTTTCTTTTTTTATAACCTTAAAAATAGTTATTCGATGTATGATACTGTTTTGAAAGATTGTGTGCCTTATATAATACAAAAAATTGTCAAATTGTTATAGTAGTGTTTGCCATGCCCTCACAATTTGATAGATATCACGCGATTCAAACATAAAATAAATAAAAATAACGTTTTGCAAGAACATTATTATCATATGTATGGATACAAAAATTGAGATATATACGACATGAAACAGTCGTTATCCCTCTGTTGACATAAACCCATAACGATGTTTGCCAATGTGAACGATTTCGTTAATATTTTACTGTCCCGCATGGGTATTGTATATAGGTCACCACTCTGAAGATACTCCAATGTCCATACCCTATACTCGTATAGGTACTCTACACACTCCTCGCAACGGTCGCACAACAAAGACAAGTAAAGCGAGCGATAATGCGCGCAAAAGTGCACGCGGGAGACTCGTATATATCGGTCGGGTTATTGGCGTGGTACGCAGGCGTGCTGGTGCCGGTTAAAACGAGGTGCAATTCCCGACCTTTTTATTCAAACCATAAACATCTATTTACATTGATGAAAAAAAATTGAATCAATATTAGTTGCAGTAGCTATTTCTTATGAAAAAAAATCATATGGTTAAAACTTCTAAATTGGGTAAGCACAGATACAGCACTACAGATAATTGTAATGGATATAATAGAAACCACAAATAACTGCACAAATTGAAATGTTATACATACCGACAATCCAAATTTGATGTAAACTAGTAAATCGAAATTCCACATATTATGTTTATATGAGACTTTATCGGATATTAAATTCCGAACATATGAGCAGCTGCCAAGCTATAGCTACTCCACTCAACTTCGTGAATCTCCACACAATAAATATAACAAAGAAGATTACCACAGACTAATTGGTTCAGAAACATAAACGAAATAGAATGAAAATTGGAAAGTCAGTTCAAATAAAAGCAAACTTAAGGAAATAAAAACGAACGTTTTATATCCAAATCCAGTTATAAATTTAAATAGAAGGAAGCATGGAAGAAGCAATATGAAGTTAAAGTAGTTCGAACGTCAAAATTGACGTTAAATAAAAAACATTTTTTTCAACCACTTTTTCGTATATTGCACGGAAGAATGCTTGGTCGAAATGATTAAAAAATTCGTTACTGAATCATTTTGAATTGGTCAAAAAGCACAGAACCAAAAGTGATTGTATAACCAACGGGATTGGTACAAAATAGTAAATATAGTTGTCGTAACCATTTTATTGGTTATGAAAGATAATAACATTATATGTAAATATTTTATTAGAAAAAAATATATTTGGATACATGAAAAACTAAGACGACATTGCGCTCCGTAAAAATGTACTCTGCCACCCTGCAAAGTTTCAAATCGATATTCCAAATCGTCTGAAAATGACATTCGAACGAAATTGACATGCCAATTCGGAATTTCGTTTTAAGGGCATTTTCAGACAATTTGAAATATCGATTTGAATAGACTTCATAGGATGTTCGAATATTATAGAGTACAATTATAATGTTTTGGTTTTGCATGTATCTAAACAAAATTTTTTTAATTATTCAAAAACTGTATAATATTTGCTCTATACCAGAGGACAATATTGCATGGTCTTAATACATAATCAGAGAAATAGACATGATATTTATCAAAAAATGTTCATTTTGAAATTTAAACAGCTTGGATATCGGTACATAAGGCCCATTGGCAAAAACTCTAAGACACTGGTCTTCTTTTGAGGCTACGAATCATTCTGTAGAGTTTTAGACAAATCACTGGCCGGGAAGTCATGAACTCACCTTATTAGTGGAGTGTACTCTCGATTTTGTATAATTTTATTATTATTTTTTTCTTTCCATTTACCCTCGAAACTGGGAAATTTACTCGGCAGGCAATAGTTTAAGTGTGGCACGCCGTTAAAAGCAAGGCCAGGTAAATTCAAAAGCCTCGTGTGCTTGCGCACCGATTACTAATTGGCACCGGTGTCGGCGGCTCCTCTCTTTTCTTCGCTGCTGCGCGATCGTGATGGTCGATGTCGCGCTACACGCGGCCTCGAGGCAATTTGCAGTAACTCGTTACGCCTGCTGTTAACAAGCAACCGTCGGTGCCGCAGCCGTTACCGCCTTCTTTTTCTTTCTTCGCGAGGCGTTATCGGCGATATAGAAGTAGGATGCCGGCAATTGAAGTGATGTAGAAGAAAATAATCACGTGATCGTGGTAATAAAAATAACAATCATAATAATGGAGATGATTTATTTGTTGCTTACGTACTCATTATTGTTGATTTTGTTGCTTACGTACTCATTATTGTTGATCAAACACAGATGAGATACTTTTATATATAATAGGGGCTATATAGCGAGCTTGAAGCGCTTTCTTCGCGTTTTCACAGAAAAACCAACATTTCTTTTCAAAATTATTATATTTTTCCTTTTATTTTTGCTTTCCCAAAGAGAACGTTTTCTAGAAACATTAATTAAATTATTAACAGTAGTGATATGTCTGGATGAAACGGAGCACTTAAGAAAAAATATTTTTATACAAAAAGAAACAAAAATCATAAAATTACAATGAAAAATTCACGTACATTTTGTTATAGCATGACGATAACAATTACTTGCCATCATCTTATTTTTAAATGAATATCAAGTTTTCGTTTTCTTGTAAATAATATTATTCTTCTTTTCTGTTGCAGTCTCCTTGCTGGAGGTGTCGTCCGTAACGGGCTACCAGGCGAAGTTGCCCTGCGACCTAACGGGTCCAACGAAGCGCTCCAACGAGGCCTTCATGGTGTTCTGGTACAAGTCCGACAACGACGGCACGCCGATCTATAGTGTGGACGGGCGCAGCAGCAGTTCGCTGGAAACGGGCACGCACTGGTCAAATCCAAATGTCCTCGCGGAGCGGGGCCGTGTCACGATCGCGGGTAAGCGGGCCCAGCTACTCATTGATCGGCTCATGCCTGAAGACGCGGGTGTCTATCGCTGTCGCATCGACTTTCGTAACAACCCCACGAGAAATCAGCGAGTCAACCTCACCGTTATCAGTAAGTCACTGCTGCGGAAAATTGTAGCTAAGGGTGAATTTTTTTAGATATTTAGTATCTTCATCAGACAGTCTTACACGTAAAGCTCTCTGTAGTCATCTGTTAAGTTACAAAAAAAAAATAATAATAAAATAAAATACAATTTTACTAATATGACAACATAACGTGGTTAGTATAAGTAGATATAATTTCTAATAAAATAAAACGAGACATAATAGTCTAATTTAATAAAAAATACAGCAACCTTATTTGCTTTTATTGCGATCTACTGTTTGAACGACTAGGTCAATTTAGATAAAAAAAACTTAAACTGCTCGTATTTTACGTTGTTAAGGCTCGAAGAGTTGTATGTAAAAATTATTTGAAGAAGTAGTTTTTATAATTACAATAGTACTCAAATCTCTCTAATTTTTAAAATTTTGCTATTTTTGTAATTAGAAATATTTTGATCCTCTGTGCACCAAAAATAAAGACTGGCTGAAAATAACATATGACGCGAATCGTGGGAAATATAATGCCCACCTATGCGCTTCATAACTTCCCATACATCACAAAACAGAAACGCATATATCACTATGGAACCAAATCCTCACGTGTCCATATATATAGGATAATGTATTGTTCAAATATCTACCGTAAGGATTATTTATAGGAATGTAAAAATACTTTGATATTGTATTGGCTATATATCAACAACTTGTAAATAAATTTAGATATGTAGGATATGTTTCTGGATGTAGAAATATGAAGAAAGCTGAAATATTATAGACCCTATCGCTCAAGAACTCAAATTCTGGATATTTTTAGGTTTATATATAAAAAAAAAAAAAATGAAAAAGCCTTTACTCGAAACGATAACCATAATGCATATTTTAGTACATTTTCATTGCTCAACTTTAAACTTCCATAAATTAGAAAGAATAAATATTATTTAATTCGGAATAAAATAATTGAATGCTCTTTGTATGAAATTTTATTTTCTCTTTTTAAAATAATATTTAATACTTCACAAGATTAAATGGTCACTGTTGAATAAGAGGCTTTTTTAAAGTTTCTTTTTCAAAATATAATAAAGTCAAAAATGTCCAGAAAATGATTTTTAACATTCGCGCTTTCTTCATATTTCTATATCCAAAAATATATTCCAAAGTTTGAGCCGAATCTGTGATCCGGAGGTCTGATCCTCTTTTAAGTATAGCTAATATTTTATTTTTAGAAACGGTAAATCAAGATAATTATTTTACTTGCAAATATTTTCATAAATACCAACTGAAATGACCGTTTCTCAAGAACTTCTTAAATACCGTTTACTTTTGTTTGAGCATTGATAAAACCATGAACTTAAGTTCAAACTAATTACAACTATGAATACGGATCTAATTACTCAAGCTACACTTTTTGCTGTCACCGAGTCCGTTCGGATTTGGGTGGCTTTTCCTACTATAACATTTCATGTTGTTGAGAAAAATTCTGTTAACGTTTACAACAAATTATGTGAAATGGACTGTAAGGTGACGAATTATTTGGAAGAAAAAGGAAAATTAACAAAATAAATTATTTCACAGAATAAAAAAATTTGCCAGTCTTTATTGTTTTTGGATCGTTATAAGATTTTTAACTTTCTCAAAACTCACGATTCAACATTCGACATTCTTTTCTTTGCTCGCAGTACCTCCCCAATCACCGGTGATATATACGAACGACCGGATGCTTGCGAAGAACCTGCAGCCGCTTCACGAAGACAGCGAGCTGATGTTGATGTGTGAGGTGACAGGGGGCTCGCCACCGCCACGCGTCACTTGGCATTGGAACGGCCGCCTCATTGACGAAACCTTCGACCGCAGCTACGATGTAACCGTGAACACTCTCGACATGAACCGGGTGACCCGCGACCTGCTCAGCGCCCAGCTTATCTGCAAGGCCAGCAATACGAAGCTGGTTCAGCCCACCTCTGCCGAAATAATCGTCGACGTCAATTGTGAGTCATTGGATTTCCCATTGCATTTGAACTAGAATAAATAATGTTCGAACGAGGAAGGTTATCGGTATTATGTGCATGCTACTTTTAGAGTTTCGAGGTGTCTTTTTAATATGTTACACGTACGTTTTCACGTAAAAAAGAATCAGAAAATTCAGAGCATTTAGGGAGAGAGTTTCATTGTTTGAATAAAGGCACGTAAGAGAGGATCAGAAATTTAGAGCATTCAGCGGGAGAATTTCGTCGTTTAAATAAAGGAAAAGATATGAATACTTATGTGAATTAACTGTTGTATTGCATAATGTAATGTCCATAAAAGCCCTAATATTTATTGGTCAGTGTCACATAATTAAATAAGTGTAACACCAATGACTTTTTATTGCATTCTCCCTTCGGTACTTACGTGTGTTTATTTTAACATAAATTAGATCTCATTAGTATTAGCATGCTCTTATTGTATCATAGTAATAAAAATTCTTTCATAATCTGAATAAAATAATATGAGTATTTTCGTATTTGATGCAATTACACGACTTTAGCTGCATCGATCCGTGTCGTTTTTAAACCAATATTGCAAAAGATCAGAATTTCCAACGAAAATTCTATGCGTGACAGTGAAGACCTTCTTCGGCGAGCATTATTAATATATAAATTAAAATTTTGGTCCGTACTCATGCAAGTACTTCTTCATAAACTAGTGAAACCGCTGGTGGTGAATATTACGAACAAAGCCCCTCACCTCTCAGCTCTGGGGACTTACGAGATCGAGTGCATAAGTTCGGGCTCGCGACCGGAGACTGTAATAACCTGGTGGAAAGGGACACACCAGGTCAAACATATGGCGAGAAATGTGAATATATGCTTTTAATGTGAAATTTATTAACAGGGCTACCCACACGTGTGCAAATTTCGTAAAGAGAGAAACGTATTACTTTGCTGATTTTTTTTTACATTTTTTTAACGAATATAATTTTGGAATATATTGTAACGAGATTGTTGTTTTTATGTTTTATTTCAGCACATATAGTCGGTATAACATTCATAAATAGTATCGTGTTATAATATTTAGAAAGTTATAATTTATAAAAAAGTATCTGCAGCTGACTTATCTATAAGTAAAGTTGATGACCTACAGTTCATAGATTTTGTATGATCTATTATTTCGGTTATTATCTTATAAGCTGAAATGCTCTTATAAAATAAGTAGTGAGGTTTATTATTAAGAGTTATAAAATAATTTATAAAGACTAAAGGAGTTTTTAAGAACCGAACTTCGTTGTTTTTTTTTTTGACCGTAAATTTTACAGTAATATTAGCGTTTTACTTTTTAAACTAAAATGAATTATTAGCTGCTTAGTGAGCAGTTGGTTTTTCTTATTATAGTTTTATGCCTTTTCGGCTTGATTAGAACTATTAACCGAAAAATTAATCGAAATGTGAACGCTTTTAAGTCCGCATTTAATGTGAATTTAATCGCAATTGCTAAATAATAAGGAGCTGACGAGATTTGAACACGGGGTAGCCTTCAATGTAAGTCGAATGTGTTGGTCGATATACTGAGATCTTCGTAGTACGTAGAAGGTCCAAACCTGACGAGGAGCGTACTGAGCTATGTGCCAACCATTGAGGACGACGGTAAATACCTTACCTGTAGGGCGGAGAATCCTATGATTACAAACAGCGCACTTGAGGACAAGTGGCATCTAATTATACACTGTGAGTGATAAAATAATACCAGAACTGTATTAGCACTAGATTGCAGAAATGGGATGTCATTGTTCTGGAAATTATAAAATTATTCTTATTACAAGATTAAGATAAAACAAATAGCATCAATTGCCGAAAGATTTCAACTCATTTCTGAAATCAATATTTTCAGGAATATTTGGCGCGGAAATGTGAAATTAAGTTTTTTTTTGTTCTTTTTTTTTTAAGTGTGCCTTCATATTTATCTGCTTTACTATTAATAAACAAAAAGAATTTTATATTTTTATTATTTGAAAGCATTGTGGGTAAAAACTGAAGCACGCGAAGCGTGCACTAATCTTGCTAGTACACTTTCAAAATTAAAAAGAATTTTTTTTTTTATTACTTTATTATTTAACATTTTAATTGGATATTCGACTGGATTAATATCAAAGCCTTACCAAATTTTATGCTTGATAATACGGATTGTAATTCGAGTAAAGGTAAACATGATTATATTTTACGTAAATTTAAAATATAGTATTTCATATTCTAGATAGTGTCATAAGATATGATCATTTATAAATTTGATTTCTTTTTAAATTAGTTAAATCAGAGCGTTATTTCTCTTTTACTTGAATAATTCTTTTAATCTTTAGAATTGTAAAAGTGTTATCGATTAGAGTCTGATGGAAGGGAACTATCGCTAACTAGGAGGTCAGGCTTCCGGATCACGGATTTGGCTGAAAAATTGGGATATGATTTTGGTTGTAGAAATTTGAAGAAGCAATATTAAATCCTACACTAAAATAATTGATTAATTTTAGCTTTGTTTAAAAAAAACTCTTGAAAAAAAGCCTCTTCTTACAATGGTAACCAATTAATTTTGAAAAGTCTTAAATATAATTTCAAAAGAAGAAAATAAAATTAGAGAAAATGAGCTCTAATTTGCTAATTCCAGAATTAGAAAATATTCATTATTTCCAAATTTATGAAAGTTTTAAGTTGAGCAACAAAAATGCACCAAAATAAGCAGGCAGTCAAACAGCAAATAGGAGTTTACTAGTGCATTTTCATTGCGAAAATTTAAACTTTCATTAATTTGGATGAAATCAACAAAAGAAAATTAAAGCTCGTTTTCCTGATTTCATTTTTTCTTTTAAACAATATTTACCGTTACGTTTTTAAAAAGAGGCTTTTTTCAAGGTTTTTTTCACAATCAAGCTAAAAATGTCTAATCTCAAATTTTTTGATAGTTAGAATCTAATATTGCAGCTTTCTTCATACTTCAAAAACATATCGCAAAGTTTCACGAAATCCGTGATTCAAAGGGCCCTCTCCTAGTGAATAAATTACACAAATCGTACGTAAAACATAGCACACTTACTATTTAATTTTTGTAGAGAAATCGTACAAACTTTATAGGAATTTGTGTAAAAATTACAATATGCGTAAATTATCCACAGTTGTGTTACATCATTCATACTATTAGTAATATTATGTATTTAAAATTTTTGTGCAATCAAAATTATTTTTGAAACATATATGTATATCCAATTTATATAAATTTTTTCTTTAAGTTAAATATGGCATGTTCAATCGAATTTCAATATAAAATTTTGGATGAACAATAACTGAAGTGATAGTATTGAATTTATAGTTTCACAAGTGTACTTATGATTTTCTTTAGTGCATCCATGCTTCGTATTAATTTCATGGATTTAATACAGGTTATGTGGTTTAAATATTATGATATACCTATATACTTTTAGTAATGTTGAGGTAAAATTAAATAGAAAAAGTATAGTGACTGCAGACGAAAAGCTAAATTTATCCACTGTGTGTCAATACTGTAAATTTAAGATATTTTTTTTATCGACTTCGTAGTTAACACGCATATTTGCTATGAAATATATAGATGTAACGTAGCTTTTAAATATTGGGTAAAATTATTTGTGTATTTAAGTAATAAATTCAAATTATTGTATAAAATTGAAAGACTACACTGATTTTATGAATTTATCACAAATGGATAAGTAATTACTGAAGGCATGTGTAACAGATTTCCTTTTTGGCGTAAACGTGTGCGTAAAATGGAACTCGATTTTGAGCTATGTAACGATGTAATTTTTGTCTTTTAGTGTGACATTTTATTCTGATAACTTTGATCGAAGGATAACGTTTGATAGACATAATCAAAATCCAGCAAAATTTGTCAGATATGGAAAGCGGCATTTATCCGAATTTTATTCACATAGTCGATGTCAATCGTATCAATAAATTGTAACAATTATTTATAAATTTAGGACTATATGATTTGGTGCCAAGTTTGTCAGCTAAAAATTATTTGGTTTTTTACTCGCGCGGTAAAGAAATAAAATTTCGTTTCCCTTTCAAACGTCAAACAAGACACTTTGAGAGAAAAATCTGAGCAGGAACCGTTAATCCATTCTTGTACAAAAGCTTTAATTAAATGAAATGGTCGTGCTCACATATCTCAAACACACACACACACACACCCACACATTCACGCACGTTCTCGTTGTTACTTTCGCAGACGTGCCTGTGGTGACGATCAAGCTCGGCTCGAATCTGCGCGCTACGGACATCAACGAAGGCGACGACGTGTACTTTGAGTGCGAGGTCAAAGCCAATCCGCGTGCCTACAAGCTTGCCTGGTTCAAGGACGGCCGCGAGATCCATCGGAACGCCTCGGCCAACGTCATCCTGCCCGGCGACCACTCGCTCGTCCTGCAGGGCGTGACCCGCGCCTCGGCCGGCGAGTACGCTTGCATGGCCGCCAACGACGAGGGCAAAGCCACCAGTCGGCCAGTTACGCTCGACGTAATGTGTGAGTAATGCCACCTCCACTGTGCGCGCCGGGCAATTAAGATCCGCGCGCGCGCGCGCGTACTCTTCAATTAGGGACCCTGGGTACACCAACTTCATCTATCATGCGTTCCGCTACGCGACTCGCGTAGTTCTGTTGGTGCTGTGTATACGAGCCGGTAGTTTTGTATTGAATTACAGCAGGGTGGGATGTTTTTTTGCTTATTCGTTTGTTTGAAAGTTTCTACCACAGAAAAGTAATGTATATACACTGGCTTTTCTGTTGTCCAATTTATTGATTTGGTAAGATTAACATTACTTTCGTGTTCATTTCTGCACGCTCTCGATGTATCATTTCGAGTTCACGCGTTTATTTCTAGCATTGAAATGAAATAATAAATATAGAAGCTGGGTGATCAACAAGGCAGGAAAAAAATGAAAGAATACGAAATTTCCTAATAAAATATCTGATAGCACATTTCACATTTTCTTTCTATGACAATTGAGCTTTTAAAAATAATTGAAAATAAATATTTACTGAGGACAAACAGGGAATCTGAAATTTTAAACCCTTCAAAATTAACTCAGATATATAGTACTTAACTCGTTAACTGGGAATGAATCATATATATGTACATACAAAGGTCGTGCCAGAACTGACAATGGATTCTATAGATATGTACATTTGACGTTCAAATTTTTTCCAATTAGGTTTTAATTTCCTGCAACGAAATTGGATTTAGAAATTAAAAATGACAACGTACTCGCAGATATTTCGATATACTTAATAATAGTTTTGTAAGGATATTTCTGTTCAAATTTTTAGTATTGGAAATTATCATAATAAAATCATATTAATTTTGAATAAGCTGAATGAAATGTATAATACATACATAATATAGGAATAACCAGTGTGGTGCAAAGTATTTATTTAAGAATTTTCTATATATAAATCTCAGAATAAAAGACTGGAGAATCAAAATTCACTGCCAGTTGCCTGACACGATCGGTATTTCTCTATTTTAATAACTATTCTACGCTCAGTCAGTGTCGTATACTTTGATTTTCTATCTCTGTTTAAATCATCAAAGAGATTTCCCGTTAGCAAACGAAAAATTGCGCGCGACAAGCACGTTGACAGCTGTTTGTTCTCAGTTGAAAAATTAGGCCAAAAGAAAAGAAAAGAGAAAAGAGAAATAGAAATTAGAGTCGCGCGCGCGCCTGCAACGAGACATGCCTATGTAGACATCAAAGCAAGGAGGAGGAGGAGGCGAAAAAAGGTTAAAAGCCAAGTTTTTCACGCTCGCTCGCTTATTCGCTCTTTCTTCCGTGTCCACACAGACGCGCCGGTGTGCAAGGACGGCACGACGACGCAAGTGGTCGGCGCCCTCAAGCACGAGACAATCTCATTAGTCTGTGGCGTGCAGTCGAAGCCACCACCGACGACCTTCCGCTGGACTTTCAACAATTCCGGCGAGCTGATGAACGTGCCCGTGTCGAGCTACGTCCAGGTGAAGCCTCAGCACCTCATCACGACCCACTGGCACGGTTCAAGGCTGAACTACACGCCCACGAGCGACATGGACTACGGAACCATTGCGTGCCAGGCAACTAACCCTATTGGGGCGCAGAAGGTGCCTTGCCTCTTTCAGATCATCGTCGCGGGCAAGCCGGCGTCCCTGCAAAATTGCTCGGCCGTGCAGTCGACCGGGCCCTACGCCTATCGCATGGGTGAGTAGTCTCTGAATGGATGTTTTATCGTGTTTGCGACTGCCGGGGACTCGCTCCGATGGACTGAAGAGAGAAAAGTACTTTTTTCTAGTATCAAATATGATAGTAAATTCGTGTTCTCCATTGATCATACCCCATTTAGAGTATCGTGTCTTTAATCTATCATTCACGATTCGGCAGATGTAAAGAAAAGTTCTAGATTTTATGTAGAAGATGCCGCAGAGTTATGAAAAACGTTAGACAAAAAAATATATGATATGATAAAGTTGTATTATTAACGGTTTTTTTGTTACGAGGTAATGAGGTAATCCTAAAAAATATAAAAATAATTATTTTCCAACAGGTATATATGGACATTTACTCAGATTTTCTTTTAGCATAAATTACAGTTCTCGGTAACGAAAATTATTTAAATCTTTGTTATGAATGAAATTCCATTCTTGTCCCAGAAGTCGTTCTTTTGTTTATTTACATTATTTATTAAAAATAATTAATTTATTATATAAAAATAAACGTTTATAACAACAGAGAATTAGAGAATTTCGAAAATTTCAAAAGGTTTGCTATGTCAAGCATTAAATTGCATTTGAGAAGGAATCCTTTATTAAATTTTCCTTGCTTGCTTTTAATTAAATACGTTTTATGTTTGTCTCAAAGTTTTATTAATATAAAATACGGATTTTCCTAGTAAATCATGTATAAGGTTATATTTAAAAGATTGAACTGTAAATAATAACTTCTGTGTTAAAAGTTTTATAAAGAATCCAATAATTAGTTGCTTATAAATGCATATACCTTAGAAAGACAGTTTTTCAGTATTAAAATGTATACGGAAGTATATTTTTCAAATCCTTCCCAAAAGCCCTATAGGTTTATTTACTTAGTAGCTTAATTCATAGGTCGAGTGGAGGGGGAGTTTTCCCTCTAGCAAGAAAGAACGGGGGAGAGAAAATTCACTTCTTCGCGAACGCGTTACGACGACTGGCAGCTACGCCAGAATGGAGCTTGCCTAGATTCCGGGTAGGAAGGAGGGGCCGTGTGTACGCGTGGGAGAGTTTCCCATCCCTTTACGGACTTTCTCTCTCTCTCCTATAATAATTAGCTGTCCCTGTTACTTACATTATCGCCCCAGGAAGCGCGGAAATAATTTGATCCCTTATCTGCGGACGTCGGGGTGTCCGTCCCTCTGGGTTACGCTCGACGAAAGAATTCGGCAAGAAGAGAGAGAGAGAGAGACTCAGAGATATATATTCTGGACTTTGCCTCCACCTTCGCCGGGCGCTTAAAGAATAAGGTCTCGTTAATTTTTCCCCTCTATTTCTCTCCTTCCTCGAGGCCGCACGTGCCTTTGGTTCGCCGCGCGCGGACGACGCGATAACGAAATAACTCTATTATTCTCGTTGATTCGATTAAATTTTTCAAGAGACGCACCGCCGCGCTGCTTGATGTTGACTAACGATAATAGTATATTGTGTAACTAGGGCGAAAAGTGGGCCTTTTTAAATCGAGTGTGGAGTTTGCAGTACGGGTCGGTAGGTGAGCTACCACACCATAGGTGCTGCACACCATATTTTTGTGACTCATGTATTGATTGTCGAGGTTTTTGAGCCTAAAAAGCAAGGCTAAATTGATTTTCAAATGATAATAGTATGCTGGATTTATATTTGAATAAAAAAGTCATAATAAACATGCACTCATAAATTTATAGTGAATTAAGTTGAATTTTTTTCGATTTTACGGAATTTTCGAGTAGCGGGCAAATAAATTTTTTTTCGATTATACGGAATTTTGGAGGAGCGGGCAAATAAGAAACCTTATTTACCCGCTGGCCAAAAATAGAATTTTTTCATACACTCGGTTCAAAAAAAGTTACTTTAGGACCTCTTTTTAGATCTAAAAGACGACGAAAATCGTGCATGTGTTAGAAAAAGATATTCTCAGGCGGAGCTTTGCTAGGATGAGTCGCTTTTTCGCGGGTATAGTCAAGCCGTGTCGTGCTGATGATGTAATTCTATCGTTCGTTTAAATTTCCTCTTTGTAACGCGCATTTTATCGAAAAATTGCACCCTCAACACAAAAGTATAGACAAACATAAGAGAGAGAGGCGGCATGACACACCTGCGCGCGCTTTCATGTTTCCGCAGGTCACGAGGATTTCAAAGCGACGGACGCGCGCGACGCCGATTGGTTGATAGTGCGCTGCAACGAGGGCTTTGACGGCGGCCTGCCCATCACGAGCTTCGAGCTCGAGGTCTACAGCGACGAGAACGTTTATCACGTCAACACGATTTACATAAATCACACAGATAAGGCGGGAGGTGGTGGCGGCGGCGGTCGCGGCGCTTTCGGGCCGATCTTCGAGGTGCCGGGCTTAGAGCCCGGAAGGAATTACAGGCTTCTCTTGTACGCCGTTAACGCCAAGGGCCGCAGCGATCCCGTTGTCCTCGAGCCCGTCACGCTCAAGGGCGTGGCGATGTACACTACAGGTGAGTCTTTAATGAGGCGCGAATCTCCTTTCTCCCCGCAAGCTTTATACTATCCGAGCTTTTTGATTGGCTAAATAACAGAATATAGCCGTTTTATAAGTGAATTTTGATACATTAAAAATCGCGATGAGTATAGCTACTAAATATGAAAGAATCACTATTCAGTATAGTCGAAACTCGTGAACTTTCATAATATTGGGAATCCACTACTTTATAAGTGCATATTGATTTTTTGCAAATGCGAAGTCAATTTTATTATTTGAACGAGTTGATTGCACTACTAAAGTAGTAGTGCAATCTATTGGAAATGCCCGATGTTAAACTAGGCTGAATAGTGATTTTTTCATTATTTTGCATTTGGAGAGTACTTAAACTCGTTGAAAGTAAATTCAGCACAATAATGAGGAAAAATAGTGGCGGCCTTTTCAAAAGGCACTGGGAATAAAAAAGAAAATGTTAAAGTCATTAGAAGCGAGCGATAAATATTCCTGCGACGACGTTTCTCTTTGTTCCGCGCAAAATTTAAACATCGTAACGTCCGCGACTTAACACCGCTACTGAATATTCGAGTTTGAAAAGAGGAGAGCGCGGATGAGAGAGAAATCCTGCAGCTTCAATTTCCATAAAAAAAGATTAGAACTAAACAGAGCGAGAGCGAAAGAGCAGCGCGTCGGGGCTCTTGCATTTGAAATTGTTCCGCGCCATTTGCGTCCGCCGCCCGCAAGCTCGTATAGTTTTTGAGAGTGAATCTGCATAAAGAATAACAAGCCCTGGGTCGCCGTGATTAATTAGAAACTCCTTTTCATTCTCCCTTCTGCTGTGCGATATCTCAGTGTTTGCGTGCCTATGTGTTTGAAGATCATCAACGCGCAACGCGCCGATGCACTCTTAATGGTATACGGATTATGCGGTGCGGCGTTAGTGAGGTCCGTGATATTACAGCTGCGTACTGCGAAGCTGTATAATAGCTATTCCAGAGGGAGAGAGGGGCTAATGCGGGGCTGCATGTAGGCGTATATATGCAAGCTTGAATGATAAGGAAGTTGCGGATGGAAAATTGCAGGCATATACATACGAATACACACACACGCGCGCACACACACACATACACACATACACATACACATATACGCACACACACACATAAATGCATATATCTATAGGATATTTCAAATTGAAGTCAGCAGCTCAAAAAAAGCGGCTTAAAATCGGTTGTGATTACAAAAGTTATTCTACATGGAAAATTGTTATTTTTTTTTTCAATTTTTGGTGAAAACTCAACTTTTTTTCATTTTTTTTTTTACTCAAAATCCTTAAACTTTTTATATAGTACATTGATTGGAAAAATTTACATTCACGAACACAATTCAAATTCACATTCATTACCAGTTAAGCCGGTGGCTTTCGAGCAAGTGATTCTTTCTATCAGTGATGTTAAAGTACTTTAGAATCATTGCTTTATAGAGTAGATTTTCAAGCTCGGATTCTCGTACATTGCGCGTTACAGGACTTTGATCACAAATAAATTCGCCTTATCGCAGGGATTTGGGTTTTAATTTAATTCTCTGAGATATGAGTCGATTTCATTAATTATCCTGTTCCGTTTGTGAGTTCGAAATACACACACACACACACACGCATACACACACATTTTTTACATTTCGCTAAATACTCTAATTGTGTATAGTATTTTTTTTACTTATTTCTTATAAGCCAATTAAAATCACGAAACATTCGTTATTGCAATCTACAACGGTGAGAAATAATTTAAAAAATGTCACACATCATATGAGAATGGCTTTAAAATTAACTCTTAGCGAGGTATAGATTTTTAAGTTGCATTTGTACGACAATTTTATTTTAAAAATTTAAATACATTATTTGGCCTCAATTAATTAATTTAATTTAAAAAACGAATTTTATTGGAAAGCAGGCATTAAAATTTAATGATGTTTGCGAATATCAGCAATATACCTGTGTGAATTCGTCGTATGGCAAAACATTTGTTCTCCCGTATATGCCTCCCCCACCCCCTTCCTCGTATATTTTTCCCTCATCCCTTTTTTTCAAAGTGGGCATTTTTGGAGCTTTCCAAAAGCCAGCCCGCTCGGCCGCGCGCGCAGACGCTTTCGCGAGCCCTGAATTAAAATCCCATAAAACAGAGTCTCTTTCCACGCGGCTGTCTCATTCGGAGTACATTTATCGTCTTTAATTTCCATCCTCATGGGTTATTCATGCAGACTCGTTCCATGCAACCCTCTCCTCTCCTCTATCTCCCATCCTCTCTCTCTGCCACCCCCTCCTCTCCTATTCTGTATCGGCGCGTAGGTGAGCGCGCGTGCGTTCACGAGGTCAAATTTAGCTCTCTGTCTCTCTCTCTCTCTCTCTCTCGTTTCGTTATCCCACCGTGCTTTTATGGTGGGGCGAATTTGAAGTTGCCGCACGCACGAACTTACCCCTGGTGCGCGCACCCATGTACGCGTGATTCGAGCTTCATTTACAGTGCGCGCGTTCTTTTTTCCCTTTTCTCGCTCTCTTGGGACTCACGTCGCTTGCAATCGTTATATATGAAAAGAGAGAGAAAGAGAGAGAGAGAGAGAGAGGGGGGGGAGGCGAGTGAACATAGTTCGAGTAGAGAGAAAACGGGAGGACGTAAGAGAGACAGTTGCGAGCTGAAACTGGTGCATGCGATAGGACAACGACGACTCGGAGTAATGGACAGGCGGAGAGGCAGCGCGAGCGCGCTCGTGCTCGGGGAATACGCGGTAAAAGGGCGGGATTTCTATGAAAAGTTTTAATTTCACTTAATTGAGCATATCCCAGTAAGGCTGAATCTGCGGTCTGCTCATTTAAATGAACTGAATGAGCGCACTCACTTGAGTGATGCACATACAGTGTATCTGCGTGTGCGCGTGATGTATTAAAAAATTATAAAAAGATAGATTGAGATATGGAAGAGAGAGAGAGAGAGAGAGAGAGAGAGAGAGAGAGAGAGAGAGAGAGAGAGAGAGAGAGAGAGAGAGAGAGAGAGGAGACAACGAATAAATTACCGGTTTATATGGATAACGCAGGAAATATAACACATAACAGCAAACAAATTTTGTAAGTTAAGTTTAAGTAGACGAATGGAATTAATCAAAATTATAAAGTGTTGTAGTATTATATACGAATGAAATATGGATAATCGCATGAAGTTCAAGAACGTTGTGTAGGAGGCTACTGGTTTTATACGTATCGAAATGTTTGACCACAACTAAATAAAATTCTCAAAAGTTTTACTATAGTAGTATTAAAGAAAAAGATAACAATTAATAAAAAGTATGCAATTTACTAAACAGGATTAACTAAATAAGTTAGGATTATGCAAATAACTAAGGCTGGAGGCCTAGTTATATTAGTGAAGTAAATGCGCGAGGCAGAGTTGCTCATATCTTGCGAGTCCACATGCAAATGTAATACTAATATGCAAGTATAAACTGTCCGCTTAAAGAGAGGATTGAAGAATTTATACTTGAATGAAGGCGTTCCCCTCACGTTTCAAATCGGCGTCACTATAGTGGAGTAAAAATACCTTGAGGACAAAAAAGATCTTGAAGTGTAATATATTATAGAGCCAAAAAGATTCGTGTGGTGTTCAGCTCGGTTTTCACAAGTAATCAACTCGTTATATTTTGTCCTTTAAAATAAATAGTAAGGTAGCCACTGAAGTGGTGGTAAACTGCGTATCCGTAGTTTAAGCGAAAACCTTGCGCGTTATTTGCTTTGCATATATATTTGCCTGTCTACTAGTAAATGTCAAAGGAACGCAGATATTGCGTGTTTCAGCGACGTAAGGGAGATTGCGGCCATCTATATAATATATGCATAATCGCATTTACGTTGATATTAGATGTATTGAGCAACGTTCATAACTTGGATCTTTGAATAGTTAAGTAGGAGACAATTATTTTCTTCGACCGAGACGGTGATGGCTTCAGTGTCTCGATCGATGAGAGCAAGAGCCCTATTTCGGTCCCTGCTAAAGAAGTGAAGATAAAACTGCGTGTTGTCAGCGAAGATCACGATTCGCAGCTAGAGTAATGCCTTGGGTTGGTCATTAATAAAAACAAAGAAGAGTGAGGGTCAAGAAAGCCAAATTTAGCTCGAAAACCGATTCGAGATAAATCCGTTTCGGTTAATCACACCATGAGGACGATCAAGGGTAGATAAAGAACCACCTCAAGGCATAAGAGAGTAGTGCTCAATTTGGGCTTTAATCGACAGCTCGTGAAATAATAATGAATGAAATTGAACTCGTGAAAACATTTGCAAAACGTCGAGAATTTTCACGCTGAAAGAATTTTTAAACAATCTCTTTGTACAATGTTTATAAACGTATAGATTTATATTGCCCAACTGCCCAAATGCGCAGATGACCCCGTACATATTCGTGTATTTGCGTGAATAAATAAATGCTTTATTAGCATCTGCTGCGCAGCAAGTATAGACATATGGCATCGATAGTTATAGAGCTAAAGAAATATAAGATTTCTGTGACGGTAACTAACAATCAGTTGGTCGTTACTTTTTCGTTTTACCATGCGCGACCAGTAAAATTAGATGGATGGATTATTTCTTTTTTGT